>KZ108090.1:0-43580 GCA_002116305.1 Penicillium italicum | reverse complement strand
GGGTGGGGGTGGCGGAGGGGGAATTGTCTCATATTGTGCCGAGGGTTCTATCTGCATTGCATGCTCGATTGTCTCTTCGATGCTCACTTGGACGTGGGGGGAGGTGCCGGAGACGTAGCTGCCCGAGCTGGTGCGGTTATGGCCCTTCACGCGGCTGCGGCTGCTGGACCGGCTCCGGGGAAGAGCTGGGTTAAACCGGGGATGCATGGGGAGGTCGCTGGGCATAGAAGGGGCGTTGTACTGTCCTTCTGGTACGGGGACGGACATCGAGCGTCCGATTCTCTCGGCATCTCCTTGATACCGGGCATTGCTGAGGAACATACTGTTATCTGTGGGAATTATGGGCACAGAGGGAGGTCGGTCTTCGTCTTGTCCGGTTCCTCCGTACTTAGGATGCCGCATGGCTCGAGGAGTTGCAGGAAGCCCGCCGGGCATTCCGGAACGTGAAGAGTTCGAGTCAGAACTGCTGGGATAATCGAGAGATCCTTTGTTTTGGGCCACCTTGTTCCGCGATGGAGCCCGTTGAAAGTATGAGCTTGTACCAGAGAAAGGAGGGGAAGCCTCAAGGGGACTTCGTGCGCTTTGTAGCTCGCCCGGGAAGGGGATGTTTGGTGCTGATGGGTTGCGGGCGAGTGACAATCTTCGTGCTTCCAATTCAGCAGCGGCAATCTCTCTTCGTTTTTTCTCCGCGAGGGTGACAAATGGTGTCCTTGGAGACACCATGCCTTGGAAATCATTGGCCCTCGAGCTTGGTTGCCCATTAGAATACCCATTGGACGTGTCTTCTTGGCCGAAGACCTTGCTGCTCAACTGCTCCGGCACCGATGCCTGCTGTGCCCAGGGGTCTGATGTAGGCCCTGTTTGGATCACAGAAAGACTCTGCGATGTTTTGTGTCTGGTTTCTGGAGAGCCGTCTCTTTTGGAACTTGTTCCTTTCTCGGCGCGACGTCTACTAGCACTTCGGTGGCGAGATCGCAGTCTTTTCTGATTACCCTCGACAAGTCTCAAAGGATTATCGACATCCTGAGAAGATTCTTCTGTGGGGTATGCCATTGGGAGAGGCGAAGATGGTGATCGAACGCTGGCACCTTGTCTCTCATTACTGCGGCCTCGAATTGAGGCGTCTAGTTTGTCTGTACCGATGCGGCTTGCGGTGTGTCGACTTGAAGAGCGATGGCGGTTTCGAGGACCTGGTCCTCTAACTTTGCTAGAACTTCTAGTGCGAGACTTCGATTTCCGTGTTTCGACTGGCTTTTCAGACTCTCCAGTGTGGTATCGAGCCAACTCATCAGGGGACATAGGCACTGGGGAGGAAGGGGAGCGCTTAGCAGGTTGAATGTATCGACGCTCACTCATACCGCGGGCATCTCGGGAGGTATCACGCGGTTTATTGACTCTTGAGCTCTGGCTGGCAGTGTCGTCTGTGTTCCTTCTTCCACGGCCCGGGGTATGTGGACGGAGCTTCCGCGCGTGGTAGTTCGCTTCATCAAGACTACTGATGTATTGATCGATACTGCGGCCACTAACACTTGGGCTCCTAGCCGAAGCGTAGCTATTCACAGTCGAAGCAGTGCTTTTGGCACTGGGAATCAAATCGGAGCGATCCTGCGGATTTCTTTCACCTTCCAGAGTCTCGATTTGAAGGCCATCTGGTTTTCGATCTCGGGACCCATTACGATGATCATCATTGGTAAGAGCCTCAAATACACCAGCAGCTGGTGATGGAAGTCCTTTGATTGCGGCAAACTTGTCTGTCCCTTGCACAGCAGTCTGGGGACTGGGCTTTAGGGACTCTAGACTGGGGTTGTATTTTGCGGCTGACAAAGTGAGAAGACCGCTGTTGTTCTCCTTCTCATCTTGACTCTGCTCGTGTCCGCTCATTTCGTTTTCAGAGGTGGAGCTATACTCATTCTGGCTGTGAGAATTTGACCGTGAAAAGCTTGGAGGGTGCACATCCACTGGTGTCTCTCCTATCGAAGGTAGACGACGCCGATTGAAAGAAGGTGTGTTTGTTCGAGAAGTCACTGCGTGGTTCAGGCTTTGGATATTGTTCAGCTTATAAGAGCCAAATCCGCCAGGGGACATTGCCGACTCGGGAACAGCAGATTCAGCAATCGGAGTGATTCCGGGTGCATTTGTTGGCGTGCGATCATCAGACTTTAAGCCAGGGAAGCGGAATCTTCCCGGCTGTCCATCAAAGGAAGTAATGAGCTTTAGGGCTGGCGTTTTCAATGCAGGTTTCGAGTTGGATGTAGATCTTGGCCGGACGGGTGGTGGTATCATATTGGGTTGTGAAGGTTCGGGCGAGGCGAGAGGAGACTGGGCGCGAACCATCTCTGCAAAAGATGAAGTCTGCTGAGCAGATGGGGATGCCCATGGCTCTGAAGGTTCCACTCCCGTGCACATGAAACAGCGAATAGCGAGCTGTTGCTGGGAGTGAGTAACAACATGTTCGCCCCATCGGCGAACGAGATAAGACTGGCGCTGCCAGTCTGAAGGGAATAGAAGACATGTCATGAGGATAGCTTCCATGAAGTGATTGCGAGAAACATACACCTCGATGGCGTCGTTGCTGTCCCCGAGACCAAGCAAGATCGCGGCTGAGGTGTGTATGTCCCCGATCTCAAGCAGCTTTTGTACAAATGCCTGCCCGACCTTGTTTGCCTGTGCTTGGCCGCCCATTTGGCTCAAAGCAAGAATCATCCAGTCAGAGGTTGTTACCTGCCCAGAACTAATCATCGAGGCCATTTCATCAGTGTCGTTTTCACCAAGCCATTGCGTTAAGAGAATAGCGCTTTGACTACCCACAGCGTGGCGGCTTACTAAAATTTATCAGAGATTGTATCCAAGATAGAGGACACGGGGTAAAACATACACTCATCTGTGATCAGATCTTGAATGTCTCCATCCCAGCCGAAAACCACACTCAACATTTGCAGACGAAGATCATCCGAAGTTAAATTCGTCTCATCGATAGGCGGCTGCTGTTTGTAAGGCACATCAATCAAGCGAGCCCGAGTGAATGGGAATAGATCCACAATGTTCTTATCAGCAGGGCTGAGATGAACCTCGTTCCGCAGTCGTGATGCCGCCCTCGAACTTCTTACAGATGACATTGAGACCGAGGAGGGATACGCGAATGAAGCAGAAGCTTGTGGTGTTTCACGACCACCCGACGTCATGGAAAATGTCGTGGTACTCTGACCAGAGCGACTCGGTGGAGAGAAAGGTCTCATATTATACTTCCCAGAAGATGCCTTTGAGCTCACCGATTCCGTCCGACTGCGCGATGAAGCAGGGCTCGTCAGGTCTGCCCTCTGTCTGAGACTCTCAATGCTGTTCGAATCAAATGGTGTTCGTCTGGCCGCGCCGGGTGGTTCTCGGATATTAGGAGCGTCCTGCAAGCGCCGTGGGGACATTGTCTGTGCTCGATTGCCTTCCGCTGTGCCAGGTCGGGGGATGATTGGAAGGTGTTGCACATTTTTAACCATTGCCGGATTTTCCAAATCATACTGCTGGACTGAGTGTTGGGGGCCGATGGTGAATAAAGTCGCAGTAGGACCGTAGTTTGCAATGCCTCGCACACCATCGATCGTGGGAATTGGATCATAGGTAACATGTTTTGTTCGAACATCCCAAGACCATGTTTCCCTATCATCGGATGTCAGTAAATTCTCAATTATTCTCTCGGAGCGTTGCCTACCCTTCCAAATATTGTACTAGTCTTCCATTCTTCGACCAGCCCATCCATTTGGGATCGGAGGAGTTTGAGTCGGATCTTTTCAAAACCCTAATCACCCGAGGCGACTCTTTTCCTGGTGGTTTTGCCACGCTCCAAACTCGTAGATCGCCATTTGATGACTGCGTTGCCAGCATGTCTGACTTTTGTTTCGATGAGGATGCATGCCAAGCCAAGGAAATTATTGGCGATGGTCCACGCGAAGTCGTCAGAGTGTGAAGAATGGTGAATTGAGGAAGTAAAGTCGCAATCAATATAGAACCATTTTGATATCTGAAACACATTAGCTTCCGACTGTTACTGCCACTTAATCATGTTCACTCCACATACCCAATTGCATAAGTACGACAATCGGTGGCGGGCGCAAGAGCTGTGATTGGGTCGAAAATGGTGCGTGCAGAGATGTGCTCTGAAGTGGAAGGTTCGAATAAGATCACCTCACCCTTGCCATTTCCTTGTATTTGATCAGTAAATTGACTCCAAAATTCTTGTTTCAAATCTGATGCTCTTACCGAATGCAACATGGCCATTACGCATCCACGAGGCTATTCGCAGATGGTCGAAGGAGGCAAAGCGGGCAATCTCCGTTCCAGTGAAGATATCCCAGACAATCGCCGTCTGCCCTACATCGTAACTAACCACCAATCTCCCCGCACCCCGCTCGCTGACATTATCGACCGATATAAACTCAATGTTTTCCTGGTGACTCTGAAAACGTCGCTCGATTGCCAATGTATCATGATGCAAACATAGGATGGTTGAGCCCTGGGCATAGAGGAATAAGGATGCCGTCGAAGCGCAGGCCTCGAAGCGAGGCTGGATAGCTGGCGGCGCAGGTGCCATTGCTTTGACGGTCCTCGAGGGTCGCGATTCTGTTCCAAAGCTCCTATTCCATGTCAACTCAACCATTACATTTGTCAAGATGCATATGAGACAATTTGCGGGGAAATTGATTTACTAGAAGGGAATTTGTTTCAGACAAAAGTCCCAAATCATATACCTCCAGAACAAGAGGGAGGATAAAAAAATGAGTCTAAAAAAGATTGGGCCACTGACCTTTGTTTAAGCCAGGTAGATTTCTAATCGGTCACGACCCTGAGTACCAGTCAAGGTGAAAGACGGGAATTTTCAGGATATCTCGAGGCACATTTGGGTAGGAGAATTAGCGCCTGACAAGGAATGTGACCGAAATGAAGTAGGCGCGAAGATATGGGCGCTATAAATGAAATGGGTGAGATCTAAGAGATGTAAGAAATAGGCGAGAAGGCGAGAAGGCGAGAAAAAAAAAACAAGGGAAGATGCAAGCCGTTGGAACCAGGGGAGGGGAAAAAGAATAAAAAATAAAGAGAAATAAGAGATTCAAGTGTGACAGTTGAAGCTAGGAAATTGAAATTACTCGCTTGCACGTTCATCACATAGAAAGCGTGACGGAGGGGGCTTAAGTTTGTGACAGGATGTAAGACTGGTCTCTATATAATATACGGAGTACAGCCCTAGAGAGTATACTATCCGCTCAGCAAATAGCAGAGTAAAATGAACAAAATTTCCACAAAAAGAGGGAGCACCGATAGTCGATCCAAATACAATTATGGGAACTACAATATACGGAGTACTAGGGACTGGTTGGCGCTCGGGGGGATTGCTGGGCGCTTTCATTTCCTAGCTGGACCATACATCTGTCCCGTTTCTAAAGTCACAGAGGAACCGGAGCATGACCCGGGATTAAAAGCACCATATTCAACACATTATTAGCGGAGACGGTGAGATCGAGCCTTCTTGGTGGCTGGGTTACCTGCGGGACTTGCACCAACGAGCATGCAGAACCCAAGTAGAGAAAAAACTTAACCCATGTTAGATGCAGACAAGTTCCCGAATCACGGGCTTCATGAAGAAGAGAATCCCTGGTCCTTGCGCTATCTTTAGCGTCCTGCACGTCGATCACTCGGAGGTAATCCAACGGTTTACTAGTACTTTGTATAAAAAGTACCCAACTTTAACAACATCAACTTTAGTTGATATTTTTTTTTAAAAGAACTGCAAGGAACCGCCCAATTTCCAAATGGTAGATAACTTAGTGACATGCAAAATGAAAATAAGAATCCTTAAATGTGATCCGAGACAGCAATGTGATTGGGATCCGTGCTGTTGTTCTCAAGCTGCAGCTTCGTCACTTCACCTGACCAATCACCGTCCATCACTGCTGATCCCTCGGCGCCTACACAACCAACCCCTCAGCCAATGCCTGCACTCATCCAGCCATTCCATAACGGTCTACAATCAACTAGGAAACGGTCTAAAATGGCTCAATTGGCCTATAGCAGCCTTCTTCTTGGCTTGAGTTCGGAGAAATGACCGTTCAGGAGTTTCATACTTGAACTAGTGTTTCCGATGTAGTGTTTCCGATGGCTATCAATGACGATCTCGCATTCTTTTTCTTGTGTCTCTCTCTTCCACGAGGCTTAGATTGAATTGCAGAGTACTTCAAAGTGGTTCTGCATTTTTTTTTGCCTGTGATGTGACAGAAATGCAGAGATATGCAGTCATCCATGCACAAAAAAGGCACCGTCAAACATCCTGGAGCTTGGGCCCCTGTGATAGCATTGGGGGCACGCCGGCAGGGTTTTTAATCGAGCTTGGGCAATCAGAAGGGGTTTTCAAGTCGTACTGGATACACTGGATCAATTCCGACACTGGAAATAATACGAGTCACGAGAAAAGCCTTACTATACATATTCCCGTACATATTCACTACGGGCCAAGGAAACAGTGCAAAAATGCGACTTACGGTGGCAAATGAGAGTGTATTTTTTACGCCTTCAACTCAGGAGATTTAAAGAGAAAATTCTATCGCTAATAATTCGGGAATGCCACTGTTGGCTGCCATGCCCTAAGCAAGTAGAACATGCCGTTATCATCTGAGCGGGGTCTTATCGCCTTCCCCGGACCCTTGACTCATCTGTTTCCCCAGAACAATTGGAGCTTGTCTATGAATTGTTCCTACCTAGGTAGTTTATGAAGTCTGTGTTAATCCCTCGTGACAGGTTTAATCTCTCTCAACATGTCCAGGGACACAATTGTAGTGATCGGGTTAGTCCAACACTCCCCGCACGTATAATATCCTTGAATCAATCTGCCCCCAAAAGAGGAAGAAAAATAAAACCAATCACAAGACACAACAGTCAGCTGACAACACCAGAGCGGGCGTCATTGGCCTTTCCACCGCTCTATACATCCAACAGCACCTGACTCCAACCCAATCCATCCTCCTCGTAGCCCGCGACTTCCCATCGGAGACTTCCGTCAACTATGCCTCGCCATGGGCAGGAGCCCACTATCGCCCGGTGCCAGGCTCCTCGCCACAGGCTCTGAAGGAGGCAAACCAAGCGCAGCGCACGTACGAGTTCTTGAAGCGGACTGCGGCCGCTGAGCCCGGCGCGGGTATCAAGTTCCTCGAGGGCGTTGAGCACCTCGAGGCTCCGCCACCTGAGTACCTGGATCAGCAGAGTGTGCGCAATGTCTATTCACACCTAGATGGGTTCCAAGTTCTGGGGAAAGAGGAGATCCCGGCTGGCGTGGCGTGGGGCGTGAAGTACGGCACGTATGTAATCAACCCGCCTGTCTACTGTGCGCATTTACTGCGAAAGTTCGTTCTCAAGGGTGGTGAGACGAGGAAGTATACGATCGCCAATTTGAAGGAGGCGTTTAGTATGGCGGGGAATGTGAAGACCGTAGTGAACTGCTCCGGAAGTGGGTTTGAGGACCCGAAGTCGTTTATTATCAGAGGTATGTGTGTGTGTGTGTGTGTGTGTGTCTACGATAGGAGCGATGGTGATGGTGATGGATGTGTTTGGGATGCGCTTGAAACGTATACGTTCTGAATCAGTGCATTAACATTTTATCTAGGTCAAACTTGTCTCGTCCGTAACCCTGTCTCGAAGACAATTACTCGACAGAATATGGATGGCTCGTGGTCCTTCTGTATCCCGCGCCCTCTCGAGGGCGGAACCATCATCGGAGGCACGAAGGAGCCCAATAACTGGGACCCGAACCCGTCGCTGGAAACCAGGCAGCGGCTCCTCGCTAACGCAGCCAAGTGGTTCCCCTTCACGCCCGAAAGCGGTGGCCAGTTCGATGTGATTCGCGATATTGTTGGTCGGCGGCCGGCTCGAGAGGGTGGTCTGCGCATCGAGGTGGAGAAGCTCGCTGATGATCGTTATATCGTTCATGGATACGGTGCTGGTGGTCGCGGGTTTGAGCTGTCTCGTGGTGTTGCGGAAGACATTGTAGCTGTGATGCTCGAGAAGAGGCTGCTGCAGGCTAAAGCCTCGCTGTAAAACTGTTTGTTGGCATTCGCCGAGCGCATGCGTTTTTTTCTAGAGAGCAAATTTTACGTATTTCTTGAGTTCATAGATCTTACCATGCTGTGCAATCTGATACATAGAAATTCAAGGCATCAGGCTCATTTAAATGAATGAACTTTTTGCTACCAACATAATAACGAGGTGCTATCAAAAGGTATATTGGTCGTTGATTCTTCCGTCACATGGGACACACAAGACTCATAAAGTCTTTGTGTCCCTATGGCTAGTCAGCCATGACCTTTCCCTCTACGCATGACATTTTTAGTACACACGTATAGAGGTTGGAAGGAAAAGGCGACCAACCGAGCCCTCAGTGATGAGCGAGGTTGCATACAAAGCGAGCAGTTTGGGCAAGCGATTGCAGCGATCACTCGACATCGAGATCCGACCCCATAGCAACATGAAATAAACTTGAAGATTGCATGTGGCCGGGGGAGAGGGATCCTCAAAGGCCCACGAATCTGGTATCGTCAGGATGTGGAGGGATTCAACCCACAGCTTCAGGTGTGACATCTTCAGGTATACTCGTGGGTATACTTGTGGGCAAAATCCCACCAGCGAGCTTGAGCAGACGTTCCTCTTCCTTCTGTTCGCGCAGCCTCTCGGTCTCTCGTCGCATGACTGACAAGTTCCAGGTTCCATTCTCATCCTCGCCCTCCTCGGGCTCACTATCCTCCTCGGCCCAGTTACCGCTCTCGAAGAGCGTACGACCAGTAGCCTCCTTAGCCTGCTGTGCTTGGGCCTCGGCGGCCTTCTTGTCCATACGTTCCTTCTTCCACTTCGCGAAGGTCTCCTCGTTGACGGGTGTGAGCGTGCCAGTCAGCTTGTGACGCTCGGAATCGAGCCAATCCTCTAGGGTGAGGGTGTTCAAGGGTGATTTGTCCCTGAGAGCCTTCTCGGCGGCTCTCTGCTCCTTGGTCTTCAGAATGAATCTACTCAGACTGTTAGGATTGCACACGAGGCACACATAAGTGGCAGAAAGACATACCCTGGTGGCAAGCTGTGCTTGTACATGCACTTATTTCCTCCGTTTGGACAAGTCCAGAACCAACCGTACTTCTGGTTCTCCACTGCTTCGATGAAGAATTTGCACACCTTGTCGGTGGTTGTGCGCGGGTTGCCGTGTTTGCTCATAACGACACTGCGTAGCTTCTCCTCGTCCCAGTCGTCCATGGTATCCTTTTCCTTCTTCGCTTCTTCGTCGACCTTCTCATCACGGGTGTCGGTGTACAAATCCTTCTTGGCTGCTTTGCGCTCAACATTGGGGTCGTGTGAGAATTTGCACTTCCGGCCTTTTTCGCAGTGACCTTGCTTGAAGAAAATACAGAGCACAGTCTTCGGGTCAACACCGAACGCAACCTTCTGGACCTGCACGGGCTTGAACAGCTCAAGGTTCTCTCTCTTGGCCCGCTCAGCGGCTGCCTTCTCGGCCTCGCGCTTCTCTTTTTCGGCAGCCTTCCTCTTCTCATCTAAATTCTTGTTGCTCGCGGCTTGTGCTTGCAACTGTTGGATCTGCTTCTTGGCGGCACCACCTTTTTTCTATATTTAAACGTTAGGACATTGTTGGGGTATTTAGCGAGCAGGCTCGCTTTTCGAAGGCTTCCAATCGTGGTTATGACGTACGTTTTTCATACCAAAGGACTTATCTTCGACGGTGGCCTTCTTCTTCTTAGGCTGATCGACCTTCTTGGGAGGCATGGCGACGGTTGGGCGGACGTGACGTCGCGGTTTCGGGGAAGAGTAAAAATGTGAAAATGCGCCTGTCCAGGGTGCGCCTCGGTTGATGACAACGAGATAAAGAAAAGACGCCGATGAAACCTAAAGGAATGACAGGGAGATCTGAGAAAAAAATATATCGAGTGGTGGGCAGAAATGCCAGGATTGTTGTAGAGTGAAATGTTCTCGGAAACGAGGGGTGTGAGAGTGTGACAGTAATTTTTTGGTTAACCAATGACGGTGCGGGTCTTTCACTCTGTTGTTCTGAGGTGCGACTCGAACTATAAGAGTAGGCTGGAATGATATTTATATAACTGCTTTCATGAAGATTCCAAGTTTTACTAGAGAGGGAATTTTATCTCAAAATTCTATTACTTGAGTAAAATATCGAGGTTGAGCCTGTGCCTTCACAGTAACATGCGTCATATGCCCACTGATATTTGCCCTCGACACCCACAACAGGGCCCTCGCTATGCAATATCTCAGTGCGGCAGGCAAGAATGTTGTATTGGAATACTTCTATGGTGGTTTTGCGGTTTGAACTCCTTTATCCTTGCGCATGTATATATGACTTTCGCCACCCAAAAATTCCTGAAAATAAAAGAAGATGCAAAAAAAATGAGACCAAACAAGACACCTACGATGTGCATAGTAAATGCAACTATGGTATAGAGCACCGAATCCAGAGACCACTTTATGCTAAGTTGAGATTTTATTTCCATGTTTTCAAGACCACCACCGCGCATCCACATAACCATGACCATGCCACCTGAATTACTTCACCTGCAATACACAATTTTACTATAGACATGTGTACTTAGGGAGATGAAGCTACAGATTATTACGCTATGTGAGCACCTGGGCACTTGCAATGACCACTCATCACGCTTCATCAATCATTGGGATATTTTCAATGAGGTAGATCTACCAAGTATAAAGGTTGGCCTTGAATCAAAGCTGCCTGGTCATAATAGCCTTGCAGTCAATGAACGGCAAAAACCCAAGAAAACCCACATCTCAAACCATTATCCCGTAGGCGTCTTAAAGCACCCTCATTTTTCGTTTCTGGTCGTCATTGATTTCGCAGAAAGCAGGCTTCTCACATTTAAGAAACCTCCTGGATCTTGGTGGACTTCTGGTCCTCGGCCTCTTCGAGCTCGGGAAGGTCGTCCTGCAGAGTTCTGTTAGTAGATGATCACAAATCACCGATAGACGAGGAAACTTACATCATCTTCCTCGGCACCCTCACCACCGGGGAAGCCGCCCATACCAGGCATACCGCCCATACCGCCAGCGAGAGCACTGAGGTCGGGCATGCCACCCATGCCACCCATGCCGGGCATACCGCCAAGCTTGGAGAAGTCGATGTTGCCTAGGCCACCGGCACCGGCACTGGGGTCACCACCACCCTCGCCGCCGAAACCACCGAAGTTGTTGGCATAGTCATCCTCGCCAGCCTCATCCTGCTCATCCTCGTCCACCCACTGCATCCGATCAGTTAACATGCATCATAAATTAGAACGAACGTGGAGGCATACCTTGTCAAAGTTGGTCTTCAAGAAGTGCATCTTTTGCTTGCTCTCGAGAAGGCGGGGCCAGAACTCCTCCTTGAGCTCCTTCTTCCGGAGAACCAGCTCGACGTCGCGGTCGGTGTGGTTGACTTTGGAGTTCTCGGGGTCGATCTCGGCAAAGAGGTCCAGGGAGACGTTGTACTTTACGCCCTTTCTGGAGGTGCCCTCGAAAGAGACATTCTTCTCGGTGATACTGAGAGTAGCGTCGGCCTTGGGAACCTCGGCAACCTTGATGTTCACGTAAAGGTAGTTGCGCTCAGGGTCCGAGTCGGATGAACGCTGAGCCCATGTAACTGAAAAAATTGGTATGTCAGCGCCTTGATATCACTTGGAAATGAAGTTGTAGAATTGGCATGGTGAATGTTTCAAAACAGTCTTGAACATTGGATAACGTCATAGTAAATTCCATGCAAAATGTGCAATCCCGCGTTCAAGAGCGGGGAAGCAGTAGAGTAGTCACGACATACCTTCGGGAGTCAAAGCCTGAGACATTTTGAATTAGGAATGGAAAGATAACTGGTGGAATTGAGGAATGGAAGGGAGATAGAAAACGTGGTCGAAAAGAAGAGAAGAAGTGTAAGAGAAGCTCATTCACGACCTTACCCAAGTGCTATGTTGTAGAAACTGGTAGAAGCGTGCCTCAGGCGCGAATTGTGTGGGACGCCGTATTACGTCAGAGCTGACTCAGTTTCCGCTCCCGGCGGCTGGACGCTGAGGGCGGCACTCCAAGGTACCACTAGGCTTGGATGTTGACAGTCGCATGAGTGTGTACTGATCTCAAGACTGAGTCGAAGACCTAGCGATTTTGGTCTTCAAGAAGAGCCTGCCACACAGTGCCCCGAGGGTTTAAAACTGCGGCAACATAGCCAACGAATTAGACTTGCCCCGCCTATCTCCAAAACGATGCACTGGGCATGAGCCTTAATCGCTGATCGAACCTCACCCCGAGACTGATCTCATTTCTGGAGCAATTCCGACGCTTTGATTTGCTTGCTTGTTTTTGTTTCACCGCTTTCCATCGCTATTATCGCAAGATTGCATTCATGGAGAGCCTCAAGGCGGTATTCTTTGGGCCCGACCCGCAAGCCCAGGTAGGCAGCTGCTGTGGCTCGTTAATGCCTGGAAATACGACACTGACGAAGAATAATTTTTCAGATGAGAAAATGCAACGCCCTAATACGCACAAACACACGGCAACTCGACCGCGATCTAGCCCGGCTAAAGGCCAGTGATAGCCTGACCCGCCAGCACATTGTCAATGCCTCGAAACGGGCCCAGCGAAACCCATCCCAGGCCAAGCAGGCTAACAATGACACTAAAGTCTTTGCAAGGGAGCTGGTGCGCATTCGGAAACAGACCACACGGTTGAATACCAGCCGAGCCCAACTACAGAGTGTGGGAATGCAAGTCAATGAAGCCTTTTCAGCGCGCAAAATCCAGGGTAGTCTTCAAAAGTCAACCGGGATCATGAAGGATGTGAACACACTGGTCCGATTGCCGCAATTATCTGCGACCATGCACCAGCTGTCTTCAGAATTAGTTCGGGCAGGCATTATCGAAGAGATGGTTGATGATGCTACTATGGACCCTTCGGTCTTTGAAGATGAGGAAGACGAAGCAGAATCGGAGATTGAGAAGATCCTTCAGGAAATTTTGCAAGGCAAACTCGCTCAGGCACAGCCCGTCACGGCACCACCTGTGGCCAACATCCCAGAGCCGGAATCTCCACAAGCCGAGGAATTCGAAGACCAAGAAGCCACCCTCGCGCAGATGCGCGGCCGGCTGGAAGCTCTCAAGAGCTAGTACATATTACGATCCCAGAGCTTTAGTCCCGTTTATTTGTTATTAAGTCGTCTGCTCCACGACTGTTGTGTTTGGAGTTGGGTGCATGTTTTTCCGTAGTCAATTTTCTAAGGCTGGGCCTGCACATAATGGATTCCCGCTTGTTTCAAAATAATTAAAATTTGTATGCAGTGTCACATCAATCTCACATAAAATGGGACAATCAGTCAATTTAGACAATGAGGGGAACAAAGATGAGATCAATAGGCACCTCGGACCGATTGGGGCTCAATAACATTCATCCAATCAAATTGGTTGATGTTGTTTGCATTGGGCCGGCCAAAAAGGGCTTAGTGCAAAACCAGGCTTCACCTTGCCCCCTCTCCTCACTCTCTCTCTCTCTATCCTTCCTTCTTTCAAGAATCATCCTTTTCAACACATAAACATACCTGCTTCATCCCGTTTCGAGAATCCACTGTGATCTCAACTTCTTCTTTTCAACGCGACTTAAAATCCTACGTCGCATACCATCCACGACACGTTCACCTAGTGACCTCTGCTGAACGTGCAAATCGCCAGCTTTGCTATCCGTCGCAGTCATGTCTGCCAACCTTGATAAGTCCCTTGATGATCTTGTTGGCAGCCGTCGTCAGACCGCTCGCCACACTGCTCGCCGTCGTGGTGGTTCCCGCCGCGCTGCGACCAAGCCACCCGCCGTCGGAGGTGTGAAGAAGTCCACCAAGGCTGCTCCCAAGGCTGCTCACCCAGCCCCTGTCGCCCAGACTGGTTCCAGCAAGATTCTTGTCAGCGGATTGGTAAGTTCTTGCTCTTCTGGCTTATCTACTTGTCCATGCGCTAATCTAATCAGCCTTCCGATGTGTCCGAGGCCAATGTCAAGGTATGTTGATCTAAAGGCTCTCAAATTGGCTTCCATCGCCATCTCTTTCCTCGAGAATCTCGCGGCGCAAATGATTTCGACCGGCATTCCGACCTCTCTACCTCCCACATCGATGGATATTCCTCGATGTACGGCACGCACAGTTTGCTCCTTCTACATGTCTCTGCAATTCTATACACATTGCTGGCGCTCTGCGAGACAAGAAGTCGAACTGTGTTGTAGTACGGTGAAAAGATGCACATTGCTCGTGTCGATTCCCACATGGAAATCCACCCGCTTTGTTCTCTGAGTACTGTGCCGAGGATGATTGATGAAAACTCATCATCCTGACCTCTCTTCAATCCCGCGCATTTCCTTCATTTCATTCTACTTTGAGATCCATACGGGCATCAGCGAGCGCATCAGTGGAACAGTGGTCAACAGGTTTAGAGGGCAGACTGAAACGGACCTATTCGAGACGCTTGTCTCAACGTCTCTCCGTGAAGAGTCTTGCTGCTATAGGGTGATTACCTATTCCAGTGACTTGGAGATGTTTAAACCGTGTCTGGCATGGCCCTTACTTTGTTGGGATGACATCCATGGGCAAATGGATTACAGTTGGCAAACTGCCTTGATGGCGGCGCCGTGAAAGAATGCTTTTATTCAAGGACTTGTTGTGGTTACTTGATGGATTCATGGATGGAAGGAAGGCTCCACTATGGGTGCTTGTTGGTGTGTTCTGTTCCATTACGGGGAGCAAATTTGCGACCTGTTGGATGGGGTTACAGGCCTGGAGCCATATGTTCTATGTTCCAATGTTAGGATGAAAGACGATGGATTGATGCTGTGTGCTCGCTGATGCTCTCTCACCTTTGGCCGTCGTCGTTTGCGCCGCCACCCTGCTTCCGACACTCTCGAAAACCGCGCTCTCACTGAAATTGTGTGACGAAAATACTGATCGTCTTTGTTTGCGCTATAGGAATACTTCAACAAGTCTGCTGGTCCCGTGAGACGGGTTATGCTCACCTACAACCAGAATGGTACCAGCCGTGGTATCGCCTCCATCCAGTTCAACAGGGCAGACACCGCTGCCAAGGCCACCAAGGAGCTCAACGGACTCCTCGTCGATGGTCGCCCCATGAAAGTAAATCCCCTTGCTCTGACTACTCACAATTGCAACATTAATTGACCTATATAACAGATCGAAGTTGTCTACGATGCGTCTCACGTTCCTGCTGTCCCTGCTCCCAAGCCTCTCACTGAGCGCATTGCGTAAGTTCATGTCCTTTCTAGCTGTTCGCATTTATATACTCATTCATTCACAGTCAGAAGGCTCGGCCCAAGTCCGCCGCCGCCCCCAAGGCCAAGGAAAACAAGAATGCCGCTACTGACAAGGGAAGCCGTCGCGGAAAGGGCCCTGCTCGCCCCCGTGGCCGCAACGCTGGCCGTGGAAAGCCCAAGTCTATCGAGGAGCTTGATGCTGAGATGGTTGACTACTTCAACACCGATGCCCCCCCTGCTGAAGGCACTGCTCCCGTCAACGGCACTGCCCCCCAGGAAAGCGCCAGTCAGGATGTCGGCATGGCCGACGAGATCTCCTAGACGGTTCAAAGGCTACCTTTACTTTCCTCCATCGCGGCTCCTGCATGATACAAGTTTCGCAAATATTCTCGGGAGTTCTTTATGGTTGATGCGCGGGTCATATCTCCTTCTGTTCTCCTTTTGTTCTGCTTCTTCTTTTTTCACTGGCTGTGTTTCTCTACTCTTTTTATCTTCTTCTTTTGCTAGTACGGGCAGGCTTAATTCTTTCATGTCTTTCGCAGAACCCGATGGAGGAAAGCATGTATCTACACTCACAATGGAACATTACAAATGACAATCGATTTTCGAACAATCTTTGAATCCCTTGAAAAGTTTCAAAACCTTGGACTCCCTGCTAAAAGAAAATGCCTTGCCAAACGCCGAATCCGGTCCGTATATCCATCAAAACAAGAAATGCTGTCCCATCCAGGATCTACACAAACCCCCCACCTTAAAACACACCGGCTCTGGTCATGACATCATGAAACTGCTCCAAAGTCACACCAGCACTCAACCCGGCACCCCCATTCCCCTCAAGAATCATATCCTTGAGTAGGTCATCACCTACACTCTCCTCCTTCAAATCGCGCGCAATGCGCCGCAGATGCGACAGTGTAATAGGGCCATCCGTGCCGCGCGTGAATAGCTGATACGCATCGTCAACCTCAGCAGCCATCGCTTCATCATCGCGCGAGCGTAGTTTGGCCGCTGCCATTGAGACAAAGGGACTGTAGGGCACGTATCCGCTTAGAGTTGGATCGAGGGCGGAAAGGATTTCTGCGAGTTCGGTGGAGTCGGTGGGTGGCAGGCCGAGGGCGCTTTTTAAGGGGTAGTTGTTAGTATTTCGTAGTTGTAGATTGGGAAGTATGCAATTGACGAAAGGGGTGGGGTTGTAGGTGGTGTCGCTTGTTGTAGATTGCTAGAGTAGGGAGGTAAGAGAAAGCCTACACAAGTGCCTTGCGCACATCTTCGCGGGGAATGACTCCCTCCTTCTCGTCCGGGAAGTCTGTATTCTTGTCGGAGAATAGGTGGAAGACTTCTCTTATTTCGTTTTCTTCTTCGGCGGTGATGTTGTTCTCCTTGGCGAGCTTGGATGCGCGTCCGCGCTTTGGCGCTGCCGGTGCGGAGGAGCTAGCTACGCCTCCGCGCTTCTTGGGAGGCTTTGAAGGAGTTAGATTTGGTTTGGGTATTGAGGATATCTGGGATATGTGGAATTTCCTACCATGTGGGTATCACTGGCAGGACTTGCGGCTTTGCAAGGGTGTTGATAGGCAAAATGAGAATTTGGCCCTGTAGGTGACGAAGGTGGGGAGAGTGGCGATTTGAAAACGATCTATGTAGCACTTCAGCTTCACAGCTTTATCATACACATCTATGCGCACAAGTTACCATTGAAAACTGTCTGAAAATTGAACATTCATTTTATACCGGGCTCTTGATCTTAAACCTGCATAGCCTTTCTGATTTTTCAAGTAGTCTGCACAGCGTAATTTCGAGACTACTAGGTCAGGAGACAGTGAATAGTAAGAATTGAGATCGCGTCAATGAACAACCCCACATTCCATTCCGATAATATATAAGTATGAAGTGCTAAATATCACATCCATACAAAAATGTTATAGAACACGATCGAAGGTGATCGTAGCCCTGGGCACCTTGCCGGTGCTGACGTTATCGGATTGGAGCCTGCCCAGGTAAGGGCTTATTATCTCGACTTGCACTTCAGAAGATTACTCTCTTCTACATCCGATACCTGCTTCACTATGGATGTGTCACTGTGTGTATACGACCTTTCAAAGGTAAGTATCCCAAATCTATATTCAGAAAATGTCAACTAATCTTGTATATAGGGTCTGGCCCGGATGGTATGTTCAACAAGCTACTGAAAGCGAACAGTCTCTAATTTATACAGTACTCCCTTGCACTAACTGGGACCCAAATTGATGCCATCTACCATACATCCATCGTCCTCAACGGGGTCGAATATTACTTCGGTCACGGTATCCAGACCGCTGTTCCAGGGAGTACGCATCATGGACAGCCTATGGAGGTCGTGAAGTTGGGCACCACTGAGATTCCAATTGAGATTGTTGAAGAGTACTTAAGCTCCTTGGCAACCATTTATACGCCCGAGGTTTGTTCATGAAAAACTTCAGCAATGAAGCTTTGGCTAATCAAGTTCTAGTCATACGACCTTTTTCTCCACAACTGCAACAACTTTACTCAAGACTTTTCATTGTTTCTTGTCAGTAAAAGCATTCCGGACCATATCATCAACCTGCCTCGCACTTTTCTCGAAACTCCATTTGGGCAAATGATGAAACCTCAAATCGAGATGGCTCTCAAAGGCGTCACCCAAGGCACCGGAACGGGTGTTGCCCCTGGGCTAAGTGCTCAACCGACCACAGCGAGGGCTGTCCCTCCCACACCCCAGTCAGTGCCACATCCAGAAGTGGACACAGTCCGCAAAGTAGAGCGTGAAATGGAAAAATGAGAGGGATCTTCCTGTAGGACAGGAACTGCAGCTTTTCGAAAATCTCCGATCGCCTTACGAACGGCGGGTATGTTGACTCCCCTACGACTGCAGAAGACCATAGCTAATCCTCTCTGATGAGGAAGGTTATAACATTCGCCCACAAATGCCAAATCAAAGAGACACTGCATGCCCCGAGAATGAAGGCTGCTGTTGATCAGGCTGAGCCAATGGCCATTCTGCATCTATATTTTAGCCATCTTGTCTTGTCGAAATCTTTCTTTGTATTCATGCACGTCCACTTACGCAAGTCCAACGAAGGTGGCAACGCTGCCGGGGTCAAGACTAAGTGAGCCTAAAATAACGCATCAGAATGCGTTTCGGGGTTCACTTCAGAAGGAAATTATGTCGACCCACCAATAATCAAACAACCAGTTACCATTGCGGAGTTCTCAATTAGCCCGTGTATTTGAAACTGCAACCCCACGAGCCTTCGAGTTGCTTCAGCTTCCCTGACATCAAGCTCGTTGCTAGTTACTGTCTACTCTGTAGAGGATAGGTAAATCAGCAAATCCCTCCAAAACCGTTTACAAACAAAGGGGATTACCGAAGAAATCGAAAACAGATTCCCCTACAGACACACATGAATTCTTTCCCAAACCGTATCATAAAATGCCCGTCATCTTTCTTTGGCTAAGTCGCGGATCACGACATCCTAAGAATAGCACCTCATTTTTCTAGAACAATTGCGTGTCGTGCGGTGCTGTGTCTTACACAAAACTAGTATACATCTCCCTCTGTGCCCGTCCATGCCAAGTTTGATCTCCCGGGACTCAATATCGATCTTGCTACACTCACAAAGCGAGCTTTTCGGATGCGTCTGGAAATGGCATCGATGGTGTCGCAGGGCCGGCCGGCGTGCGCTCCGCACCAAATTATGTTTGGACCTAAGTAGAGCAAAACATAATCGGGTGACAGGCTGCCGTCATCACTCTGAACAATGAAGCTCATTTCGACTTGTTCGATCCACCCGCCAGTATAAAAGTTGCTATCGACGTCAGTATGTTCAATTAAAGACAAAGCCGGATGTCACTCTGCTATCAAACAGTCGAAGTTGAATGAGGCGAGAATTCCTAAAGATTCTAGCTTATTGGATCCACAGCCACTTAATTGCAAAAAGATGGCCGCACATGAGAAGGCTTAAGTGATATTCTGGTTGAATCTGCGAGTTTCATAGTTGTTGAACTTGAACATGGAAATTTGAGTTGTCATAAGATAGTTTTATGGTCCATCACTGATAGAAAATGAAGCAAAGTTTTCGCACTTAGGGGCAGTTTTCACCATCAAGGCGGCACCAGATCCATAAGCCTAAGCTATCGGGATCCCAGTCATGAGCGAGGCCATGCCCTTGTGACCCAGGACATCTTCAAGACTGAGCCAAGAATACACTAGCTTATCCGATTTGCCGTTATCATAAGCAACATCATCCTGGATTGGCTCTTTGTTCTTGCAGAATACTCTCAGCTCTTTGCATGCTACGTCTCCATTCTTCTCCAAGTATTTCCGCATCACGTCGCCAGTGCTCGTGACAATCCGACTTGCTACCTCAACTCCGCCAGGTGCAAGTCCCATTGCACGTGCACTTTGGGCTGAGCCTTCCGCAACGTGATGGATGAGGATGACGATGTTTGAGATGAAGGACTCATCAGGCATATACCCTGACGTGAAATATTGAACAAATTTCTGGTGCTCCTTGTCTCGGATAAGTCTGAGCAACTCGACGGAGCGTTTGTGCATGCCGAAATAGTTGTACAGGATCACAGGCTCTTCTTCAAATAACTTGGTCTTCAGGAAGGCGAGAAGCTGCAGTGTGTCGATGTTGTGGGTATTAGACCACTTTCGGGTAATGAGGAGTTCCGGATTGGATTTTTGAAGCTCCTTGCTGGATGGTTCAAGGTTCGATTTCTGTGAAAGCTCGTCCAGGATTCTTTCAATGTTTCCAATCCCGGCATCTTCCCCAGGGCCACCCACGTACTGGGCGAAGAACAAGTTCGCGACTGCAGTGGTGGGCTTGAGCACGCGGGGATTCTTGCCATCAGGCTTATGAAATCTCCTGCTCCGAGAGTCACGGGCAAAATTGGCAGCGGACGAGATCCCCGTGGCCAACTCAAGCCGGTTCAGCGAGTCTTTGGCGTTCTTTGGCCGCGAACCAACAAAAATATGAGACTCACCATGGATCTTGAGGAAAGCATCCATGTCAGGCCATCTCAGATCTTTGTGGGCTGGAGAATTTATGACGAGGTTGTGCAAGAAGGCCAGTTGCTGGATGTCATACCATTGGGTGACGAGCTGCTGGCCGGCAAGCTGCATTCTCATATTGATATTGAACAGGATCAAGCCGCATAGGATAGCATGCTGCGAGAGGAGGGCGTGCTTTTCGGGCGTGGAGTCAGTTTTGTCGAGTTGAGAATGGACTCGAATCTCTTGGAAGGGATCTTGTATGATCCATGACTTCACTGTTGATCCTATATTTCGAATTTCCTCGTCACCCTCTTTTGGCCAAAATTTCGGCTGAGGGTGTGTTTTGGATAGCTGGAAATAGTCATCGATAGTCTTCTGGATGCGAAGTCCAGACATTCGGAGGTCTCCAAATGCACCCAAGGTACTGTGTCGCATGATATGATGAACGTCGAGGAAGATCTGGGAGGCGAAACAAAGCCACATTGTAGCCTTTTTGGTTTTAGCAAACTCGGCAAGGCCTCGAGTGATCGAATCCTCAGCAGCAATCTGCATTTTGAACGCATCGACCATGCAAAACTCTGGCAAAATAGAAAGAAGGATGATTTTGTCTTCGTTGAATTTCTGACCCAGAGACATCCGCTCTCTGTCCGCTTTCGGATTGTAGGTGCCAAAGTATCCTTTTTTAAAAACTGGCATATGATCCACCTGGAGAACAGCTGCGAAGGACTCAAGCAGGACCTTAGTTGGCACATAGCACCACTCGGCTACATCAGCCATGTTCTTGTTGTATGGTAGGCCAACCTCAATGGATGGAGCCGCAGAAATTCCGCGAGTGTAGACAGCGAGATTGAAGACAATAGTCTGGACATCATCCGTTCTCCCGGTAAGGGAAGTACGCCAATCAGCTTCCACCTCCTGCACAAGATCCCGGGCAAGTTTCAAAGCACTATCAGTTACGACAGCGGCGTTCATAAGGTCGATTTTCTTATCTCGATACTCTGACCACGTGATGGAAATGAATGTTCGCATGTTGTCCAAGTCTTGAAGCAAGCAGAGAGTCTTGAAGAACAACTGACCAAGGAATAAGTCCGCTGTCTCACTTTCCTCCTCTTCAACAACATTCACCTTGACTATCTTCTTCGATTCGGCAGGCGCTGGTTGGGTTTGTGTAGTCTCCTGGGGTTCCTCCAACGTGAGAACAGCAAATTTGTTTAGAAATCTGTCGCCATTGGTACCGTCACTTTCAGTCTCAGAAGTCGGTGGCGGTTGCTTAGTATCTGGCTTCGAGGGCTGGTTGGTCTTCCATTCTAGAGAATCGCAAATTTGCTCCAGCACAGTAATGAAATGGGCATGGCGCTTGTTGTTCGCAGAGTCGCCCCGGCCTAAGAACCAGAAAGTGACCGCCTTTCTTAATTTAATGGCGCGTTTCGCAATGGTGAGAACCGATTTAGGTACCGTGCGAGCAGAATTGGCAACCGCCTCGGCGAGCTTTTGCAGATCTTTGGTAGTCGCATTATAGTGAGGTGGATCTGCATCTGAGACATCGTGTTTGCTTTTGTGTTTACCCTTTTTCACGGTAGGAATGGCAGCAGCGAGGCCAGGTGGTTGATAGCCACATTGATTGGCTGTCTCCAGTAGCCATGTCGCAAATGCATTGGTATCTGCTTTGTAGCGCGCGTAACTACTCTCCAAGAATTCAGGTAGCATGTTGGTAATTGGAGGCTAAGCAAGTGTTGCAAAGCTGCTGGCTGTTCGAAGAGACAGCCTGGATCCTATGAGGTGAGGAAAGGAATAGCGAGAGAAAGAATGGCCTGCTGGGATGATGGGGAACTGTAGGTAGGACTGGTAATTCCAAACCGGATTAATCTCGGGCAACCAGACCGGAACAATTGACCGGGTCAATTATTTACCGGGTACTCCCTCACCAAATCTCACTCTGCTTGAAAGATCCTGTGGGAAATAATACAGCCATTTTGCCACTAGACCATAACAAAAACCTCAGTTCCTGTTTAGGGCTTAGGGGGACCATATCCCAGTCTGACAGATCCCGTCACATGGCGCACAAGGAACAAGTCGAACTTTTCACGCCATGTCCATCCCTGCAGCAAATCGTCAACCACCAGAACAAAGGTCGTGCAGAAAACTAAGTTATCTACCAGTTATGGAGGTGGTCCCATTAGCCGCCCGTAGACGCCGCTAGTACCAATTCCGTAGGAGTTCTGTATGCAGGATTTGGCGCATGCATGAAGCGACGTTTGTATGAAGAATCAATTATGGTTTAGCGTTGAAAAAGGGACCCAGTTGCATGTGAATTATGAAGAATTAACTTGGACTTTCAACATAAAACGCACCCCCAAACAATTGAATGGAGTAGAGAGAACAGCAATATCGAAGTCGGGCACACCTTCATACCGATCAGGGTAATTTGAGCCATCCAAGGGCACTTATACACCTCGGATTATATCCACTAGCGATGCAGGGTCATTGATTTGAGAGCCCTGCCAAGAAATGTATTGATCCGGTCTGATGATGGTAATCTCCGCCGCATACTTTGCGCGAGCAACCGCAGCGGACAGTTGAAGTCTTTTTAGCGGTAATTGACAGAAATCTGACAGTACGAAATGTATGGTATGAAATGACAGGTGTAGAATTCTCTAACTAGACTTCCGCAAAGCCCAACTTTGGGCCCAAGGTCCAGGCTCGAAACCCGACCCGCAACGAGCTAGGGGTCGAACTTTTCAAGCTCGACCCGGACCCCGGCTCGCAAGGGGGTAGCTTAGGGGGCCCCCCCCTAGGCTCGAAATTGCATAAAATCATGGTCTTAGCGTTTATAAAATAGCTAAATCACCCAAATAAATGACCGTCTTTTACCCATATTTTAGTTTATATATAGAATTCTACTCGATTATCATAACAAGTAAGGGAAAATATTTAGAAATTCTAGTAAATAGATATATATCTTTGATACATTAGTATAATAACTAAGCTTTATAACTATATATATCAATTTATTAGGAATGTTCTACGCTTATAAGTTAATAGACTACGACATTACCCGTCTATAGGTACCTAGGAGGTACCTATCGCCTATCCACGGTAGGCCTTAGGCTATTTAGATTTTCGAGTACCCGTCTATAACGCCTAAGGCCTATAGGTATACCTATAGTAGGTATACCTATAATACCTACTATTATATAAAGTCACCTAAAATAGATATATAACTCGCTAACTTTATATAATAAATAACTATTATTTATACCTATTTTACTAACTCTATATAAAATCGCGGTTTTAATCTATAATATCTATAAATTTAACTAAAATATCTAAGTATATAAGAAATTAATTTATATATAATATAACTTAGAATAAATTTTTAATCGAAATATATAATATTATATAATATTTTTATTAACTTATTAAATTATACTATAATAGTTAGAAGATATATATTTAAGTTAGTAGTATATACCTACTATTTTCTATAAGTAAAATTATACTTATAGATTCTACTTAATCTCTCCCTCTAGTATATTTCTTATAGGTAGATTAAAAAGAGAATTAATATAATTCTTATTTTATAAGCTTATATTACTAAATTCGGTTAATTATATAACTAAAAGACTTATGTTATTATTCTAGGAGTTTTAAATCCTTTAATTATAACTTAAGATAGGTATTTTAATATATTCCTATAGGTATATCTATAGGTACGCCTATAGATAAAGATACTTATAGCTAATTAGCTTATAATAGATAGTAGATCTATACTTAATTTATAATCTATTAGATCTATATAAAGTACCCCTTTTATTAATAATCCCTATTTTATATAGTTATAAGTTACCTATTATAAGTTTAGATTACTTACTCTCCTTTAGTCGTTATATTATCCTTTATATTATATTAACTATATCTTAATCTAATACCTATATTATAGGGCCTTCTTTACTTCCTTTAAGCTCCTAATTAGACCTCTCTTATATTACTAATATATTTAATCCTAACCTTAATCTAAATCTTAATCCTAGTCTCTTTAATAGCTAATAGATTTCTATATTACTAATAAAGTCTAAGTTTACTTAACTAATTATTCTTAATTACTCTCTTAAACGCGTTAGCCCTAATTAGAGAAAGTAGTTTATCCTTTATAACGTAATAAATAATATATCTAAAGTAAAGTTTATTAAGTAGTAATATACTATAATATATAATAATAATACTAAGATATAATAAAGGCTATAATAGGATATAAAATATATATTAGATATTTAAGAGAACTTTAACTAGGTAATATATTATATTATAGGTAAACCTTTAATTATATATTAGATATATAGGGCTATATTACCTTATCTAAGTACGAAGTAAAGTAGTACTAATATACTTAAGTAGTATATAGCCTTAGGTAAATACTAAAAGGGTAATAAAAGTAAGTCTATATAATAGTTAATTAAGGAGACTATATAGTATATATTAGTAAATCTTATATAATTATATCCTTTAAGATAACTAATATATAATATATTAGGTACTTAAGTTATCTAATAACTCGAAATTCTTAAATAATAAATAGGAAAAAGAGTAGATTAAATATCTTATTAATCTAAATCTCTCTTTCTAGATACTTAAGAGGAAGTAATTTATATCCTTAATTTAAATAGTATAAAAGGCTTTAGCTAAACTTACTTTACTCTATCCTTATACTATTTAATATTAGCTTAAGAAATTAGTTAATAAGGAGTAATATATAATTCTTACTACCTTATTATAAAATATAAAGCTCTCTATCGCTCTTAACTACTAGATATTACCTTTTTAATAGGTATTTATAGCTATTATAGGGTACTTTATTAACTAAGACTAGAATTACTATAAACTCCTACTTAGTTTCGAATTACTTAATAGAGTATATTCTAGTATAAATCTAAGTAAAGTACTTATAGAGATCTTTAAGAAGCTTAATATTACTAATTATATATTAGCGATTATATTAGATAATATATTAAATAATATAACTTTAGTATAAGTAGTTTAAGACTTTATTAACTCCCTTAAACTACTAAATAGCCTAATAGTTATTTAAATCCCTTATCTTATATATATTATCTAATTAAGCCTTTATAAGCTACTTAGATTAGTAAAGGCTAATCCTTAAAACGATATTATAGATTAGAATATTTCTAATATCTAAATCTAAGCTTAAGCTTAATTACTCTATACTTTATAGAATAAATAAGTTATTATATAAACCCTTATTAAGGTAAGTATATTACTTTATTTATTACTTAATATATCTAATAAATATCTAGATTTAAGGGCTTATTATATTTATTAATATAAGCCTTTAATATTATAATAATTTCTTCTATCTTTAGACTAATAGAGTAAAACTTATATCTATCTAAAATATCTATATCTATTAGAATTCTACCTTCTTAATACTTTATTATATAAAATACCTTAGTAAGCCCTATAATAAATACTATAATAATATTAGGATTTAGAAATATAAACTTAGTAAGGTAGAATAGTAGTAGATTAACTATCTTCTATATATTATAGAGCTATTCTACTACTTTATTATAATACTTTTAAAGACTAAAAAGATAATAGTATATTATATTTTTAGTATTTATAATACCCTTTTTAAGTACTTTAAAGAATTAATTATATAACTTATTTTAAAAACTATATCTTAGAAGAAAGTAATACTTTAAGCCCTTAATATTAGGATAGTAAAGCTTACCTCTTATTATATAAAGATAAAAGAGATCTATAATAGTCTTTACGTAATTAGAATAATTCTTATACCTTAATATAAGCTTTACTTCTTCTTAAGTAAGGTATAAAGTACGTTAAAAAACGATATAAATTAAAATAATTAGTATAAGGAAACGCTTTATTAGTTTATAGCTCTTTATACCTAAAGATATACCTAGATATAATCTATATAAGAAGAGTAACCTCTTTAGCGTTATTTAGCTAATATAAGTAACCTAAATACCCTCTTTA
This sequence comes from Penicillium italicum, assembly GCA_002116305.1. Classification (NCBI taxonomy): domain Eukaryota; kingdom Fungi; phylum Ascomycota; class Eurotiomycetes; order Eurotiales; family Aspergillaceae; genus Penicillium; species Penicillium italicum. The sequence continues at coordinate 17,224 of KZ108090.1, read as the reverse complement.
ACTTTCTACCTTATATCTACTCTAATCTATTAATATTAGAATATAAACTTACTAGATACCTTAAAAAGTATATATTATATTTACTATTATTATAAGTAGGAATACTAATACCTATAATAGTAAGGAGAAAGGTTAATCCTTTATAATTTTAGAAGGAATATAAGAATAAATTCTTAATTCTTTTAAGTATTATTTATAATATTCTCTCTATTCTTATAATAAGCGCTAAAGTTAAATATCTTTTTAATTTAGTATAGGATATCTACTACTACTAATATAAATAGCTAAATATAAAGATAGTCTAAGATATTATAATATTCTAGTATAAAACCTAGTTCGATATTAAAATAGAAGAACTATCTAATAAGGATATATCCTTAGATTCTATATAAGAAGTAGATAAATAAAAAGAGGCTAAGCTTATTACTAATATACCTAAATTAATTAATAATAGTAAAGATTCTAAGGATAATAATCCTATTAGACTAATTAAGTATAAGTTTATAATAGAGAGTTAGCTTCCTTATCCTTCTATAGTACTAAGTACGTAAAAGTAATAGAGAAGTAAGCTAGTTAATAGCGAAGATAAGAGTAGTCCTTATCTCCTTTATTACGGAGATAAGGGTAGTACTTAAAGGTACCCTAGTTTAAAAGAAGTAAGGAAGTATAGTAAACCTAATAATAATTAATTTATATTATATTAGTATAAATATATAAATATAATAAATATCTAAGTTATTATATAAAGGCTTCTAAAGCTTAGTTTTAACCTTAGTTAAAAAATTGATAGTAGTATTAAGTTAGTATAGATATAATTAAATTACTTAAAAATATAGAGAAAAAATATATAAATAATATAGGTTATAAGGTTAAGAAATTCTACTTACTAAAAAGGCCTATAGGCGCCTACGATACCTAAGGCTCGTAGGCCCTAAGGGTAGGGCCCGTCTATAGGCGTATATATAGGGCCTATTTCCCGCTTATATAAGGCCTATAGGTAATACCTACCTGCCTATCTATAGGCGATATCGTAGTCTATAAGTTAATACCTATAGAGATATATATTCTATACTAGGAACTATATATATCTTTATAGTCGAGTATCAATCTTAGATTAATATCAATTATAAGAGTGTTTACCTAACTTATTCGAATTTTATATTAAAAGAAAGTATATACCTTTATTATTTCTAGGAGCCTTTTATACTACTAATCCTAATAGTTCTAGATAAGCTACCTATATTTATAACTTTCTTATAGCTAATTAATTAAAATATTTTAAGGAAAATCAAGTTCTAATAAGCTAGGAATAGGCTAGAAATAAGCTATTTATAGGCTTTAAGTAGGGTATTTAGGCTTTTTTTAGGCTATTAATAGGCTTTACGAGCTTTTATCGAGCTTTATAGGCTTTTATCGAGCTTTATAGGCTTTTTTTTAAGCTTTATAAGCTTTTTTTAAGCCGGCTCTACTTATTATATATAATTTAACTAATTATCTATTACTATTATTACCTTCTATTTTAATCTATTATCTACTACTATTATTACCCTCTATTATTACCCTCTATTTTAATCTATCGATTATTAATTTAACTAGTTAAGTAACACTTCTAGGTAGTAGAGCTTCTTATAATATATTAACCCTCCTTTATATATTCTTAAAAGCCCTTACTATTATAGGTTTTATTAACTCTATAATATCCTAAAGTTAGTAGTCTAAATTTATATTATTATAATTTAGAAGTAACTATAATAACTTATCCTACCTTATACCCTCTAATTACCTAACTATACTATTAATAAGCTAATAGACTTTTAATATATTTATACTAGCTTTTCTTTAACTAAATAACCCTCCCTTACTCCCTTTACTTAAATAATTTAAATATATCGGACCTAATCGGAAAAGGTTATACTTCTTATATAATAGAATAAATTACTAAGAGTAGGTAGAGTAGTAATTATAAACTAATTATAGATTAAAAGGTAAGGTTATATAGTACTTAAATTATCTTTTATATATTTAGGACTACTTTAACTAGGTAGCCTATAATAGCGATAGTAGCCTAAAGGTTATATATAAGTATTACTTTACGATCCTTAAGTATCCTTATACTACTAAAAAAGATATAAATAGGAAGGATACGTATTATAGTATAACTACTATAACTAGGTATCTTAGGATATCTACCTATAAAAGGGCTATAAGTAGAGGTTAGTAATAAGGGGGACTTAATAAGTTTATTTAGTTAATAGTATAGATATCCTTTTATTATAGTTTATACTACTAATATAATTAAAATAGGATAATACTATTTAAGAGCTATTCTCTAAGGTAGCTTAGGAGGATAATCTATTATAGTTTATTACGATTAATTAACTTCCTTTTTACCTTATTAAATATCTAACGTTTTAATAGATAATATTATAAGTATACTTAGCCCTAAGCCTCCTATCTATCCCCTCTACTAATATAGTTTAATATTAACTATTTACTTATATTAAAGAATACTAATAATCTATACTTAACCTACTTCTAGTAGATATAAAAATCTTAATTATATTAGATTACTAGACTTTATTATTTAGATAAGTATTTATAATAATTACTAGCTATTTTATTAATATTAATTAGTCTTATTAAGAGGTACTTCTTAGGTTTAAACCCCTTAAAAGTACCTATATTAATACTAATCTAAGTAGTATTCTCTTAGAGATACTTACTAATTATAATATCTAAGATCGTATATTTAGGTTAACTATAAATAATATATTAAATAATAAGACCCTTATTAACTTACTATAATAGGCCTTATTAAGTAATATTTATATTATCTAAATACCCTATCTTATATATATTATCTAATTAAGTCTAAACTAACTTCTTAATTACTTAAAAGTAGTCCTTTAGAATAATATAACTAAGATTAAATAGTCTAATCGCTAATTAATACTTATAAAAGTAAATACCTAAAGTAAAAACTATAGTATATCTTATACTTTAAATAAAGTACGGTATCTTACTATTTATATCTAGGTTAGTCCCTAATATCGTAAAGTATTTATTAGTCTTTAGCCTTCTAAGTAGGTACTTATATTACTTTAGGATATAAAGACTAAGTAGAACTTAATATTTCTTATACTTTACTAGGTAAAGAGGCTCTATAATTTCCTTAATATATTCTATATAGATATCACGACGTCTTACTAGAAGGGTCGCAGGACCCGGTGTATAGAACTATACCACCGAGAGACCGGAGGTAGAGAGTTATGTGACCTCGCTTACCCGTACATAACTATACTAGTAGAACTCGGAGCAATATTAGAAGGCTTAGAGTTCAGTTTGAATATATACAGTACTAGTATTAATACTTCGTAGTAGTATTTATATTATATAATACTCCTTTTACTCTAATTAATTAAATGAAGTCCTATCTATAGGAGGGTCTTCACATTCTAAACTCTCTATATCTTTCGATCGGACCGTTAGGGGTAATAATAGTACCGGTATACTAAACCTATATAGTAACCGAGTAAGGCTAAGGACTCGACGACGATATTATAGAAGATAACTTCGATATTAACCTCGAAGGACTAGATAACCTTAAGAAGGGATATAGGAGAGAATAGGGAGGCTTAGTAAGGATTGCTAGAGGGTAAAGCGACCCTATAAAGCCTACTAAACCCGCTATAGAAGCTTTATCTACTAGTATAGTCTAAAGGATAGTACCTTTAACGTAAGAAGAAGACGAACTTAAGGCTATAAGAGCCTAAGTATACTACCTTACTAAGCTTATAGAGTTAATAGAGAGATAATCCTAAATAGAGGAACGTATTATAAAGATTACTATAATAATAGTAATACTAATCTACTCTATACTAAGAAGGACCCTACTAAAGGGCCCCTCCGTAAGCGATACTAAAGATAATAATAGAATAATAGTCGATATACTATTAGGATACTAGGTTATAGGTATAAAGTATCCTACCTACGTATCTAATATTAGTAAGTACTCTAAGAAGTTATTCTAAGAGTACAAGATTTAATAAGCTTAGCTTAATAACCACTTCTAATAATATCCTTACTACTTCGTAAATAATATTATAAAGATTAGCTAAGGCTTCGAAATACTATAAGGAGATATAATAATAGTATAGGAATCCTATATAATATAGGAAGGAGTACCTAAAATATACTTAGAGTTTACCTATTTTATATAAAGTATAGTAGATAACCCTTAAATTATCTACTAAGAAGCTAAAGAATAATAGTATAGATATATATAGAGGCTAAGAGAATTAGTTATAATATACTCTCTCTACCTAGACTAGATAGCTAAGAATATACGTATTCCCCCTACTAAGGAAGCCTATAAAGACCGTTTAATTATAGGGATATACCTAGAACTAAAAGTTAAAGAGTAATACTAAGTAGAAGTAGATCTAGACTATACCTATAGTAACCTATTAACGCGGTATTAGTCCCTTAAATCTAATATCTAATCCGTAAAAAAGGCTTAACTAAGTTTAAAGTAAGAGCACTCTAAGCTAAAGAGGATAGAGAAGTCTATCTACTATATAAAGCGATAGTACTTAAAGATATAAGACTTAGATAAAAAGGTACCTAAGAAGATAGGAAAGTTAGAATACTTAAATACTAAGTTTAAAAGGGATAGAAAACCCCTACCTATTTATAATTACTATAATAGACTAGGTTATAAGAAAGATACCTATTATAGTCTCTATAGTAGACTTAGTAAGTAAAACTAATTAGGAAGTAGTATAGATAAGATAAAAAAATAGAGATCCTAACACTTTAAGCTATAGTTATATTAGGAGTTATTATATCTAAAACGTATATCTTAAAAGCCCTTATAAGTAAGGTACTTATAGGTATCGGATTAGAGAATATTACTACCTATACCCTTATAGATTATAAAGTAGAAAGATCTTTTATTAGCTAAAGATAGGTAAAAGAATATCTAAAAGACTCCTAATACCTACTATAAATAGTTAAGGCCGTTAATCGGTAAGAGATTAAGTCCGATAGGGCGAGAGAAGTAAAACTTAGTATAGTAGATAGTATAGGGGAGATAAGAAGTTATACCCTTATAATAGAAGTAGTAGATATATAAGGATACGACTTAATCTTAGGATTCGACTAGTTAACTAGCGTAAACCCTATTATAGATTAAAAAATAGCCTTATAGAGGTACTATAGTAACTACTAAAGAGTAAAGATAGAGAAGATTATAGCCTAAGAATATACCTAAGAGCTCCTTAAGGGTTTATAATATACCCTTACCTACCTCTAGTTAGAAGTAAAGGATACTATATAATTAGCGGCTATATAAATAGATAGCCTACTAAAAGAATATATAGACTTTATAGATATATTTAACCTAATAGAAATAGGAATAATAGTATTATACTCCGATATAAATTATATAATTTATCTTAAGAAAGATATATAACCTCTATAGAAAACTATATACCTACTTTTATAAGAATAACTATAGATACTAAAGGAATATCTAATAATAGCCCTATAAAAAGGGTAGATATAGCCTTTAAAAAGCTTAGTAGGAGTACTAATACTATTTATACTAAAGAAAGATAGAGGCCTTTATCTATACGTTAATTACTAAGGTCTAAATAAAATCACTATTAAAAATAGATATCTACTACTATTAATAGGAGAATTATTAGATTATCTCTTAAGAGTAGTAATATTTATATAGCTAGACCTAATAAATATATACTATTAGCTTTATATAAAGTAAGGAGATAAGTAGAAGACCGCCTTTTATATAAGGTATAGACTCTATAAATATAGAGTTATATTATTTAGCCTTTCTAATATACTAATAACGTTCTAAAGCTATATTAATAGAGCCCTTATAGACTTTATTAATATATTCGTAGTTATCTACTTAGATAATATCCTAGTCTTTTTAATAGACGTTAAGACCTATATAGGGTATATTAGAAAGGTACTAAAGAGACTCTAATAATATAAGTTATATATAAAGAGATCGAAATATATATTCTATACTAAAAGGGTAGAATTCCTTAGCTATATTATTACCCCTAAAGAGGTAGAAATAGATTAGAAGAAGATTAAGACTATTCTAAATTAGCTAGAACTAAAGAGTATCTATAATATTTAAATATTTATAGGATATATAAACTTCTATAGGAGATTTATAGTATTATTCTTAAAGATATACGTACCTCTTAACGCCTTAGTAAAAGGATTAGATATATATAAGAAGGGTATAAATAAGAAGACTTAAGGCTTTATCTTTATAGAAGAAATAAGAGAGATATTTACTACCCTAAAGTAGTACTTTATAAGTACTCCCCTTCTTACCTACTTTAAACTAGGCTAAAAACTCCTTATCGAAATAGATATATTAGGATTTATATTAGTAGTAATTATCTTATAACTAGAAGAAGATAGATAATAGTACCTAATCGCTTTCTATTCGAGAAAGCTAAGTAGGCTAAAGATAAAATACGAGACCTATAATAGTAAGCTATTAACTATTATAGAGGTATTTAAAACCTAAAGATACTACCTTAAAGGAGCTAGAGATATTCTCGTACTATTAGATTATAAAAACCTAAAAGGATTTATAAACCTTATACTATAAAGTCTTAATAGAAGATAGATATAATAGGTAAGACTTATATCTTTTAACTTTATAATATAGTATAAAGTAGGTTCTAAGAACCTAGCCGATATACTAAGTTAGAGGTCTAACTATATTAAAGAAATAAGAGAAATAGAGTTAGTAGACCTAGTAAAGGATAAGCTATTCTTAAGAATTAGGTAAAGCCTACTAAAAGGCCCCTTTATAAAAGAAGTTAAAGAGATAGAAACGATTTAATTAAACGTTATTACTAAAATATAAGCTATACTAAACCCTAAGACTAAAGGTATTATAGATATAAAGAGGCTAGAGTCCGAAGAGTAGGATAAAAGCCCTAAAGATAAGGAATCCTAAGTATAGAGGGAGGTTATAACTACCCTTAAGGAGTATAAAGATACCCTTAGAGAAACCTATATAGAGTAGAAGCTAATAGATAAGTACTAGGTTATTAGTAATAATAACGATCCGGAATAGTATATTACCTAAGTAGAAGTAGTAGTTAGCTTTATAAGAGAAATAACGCTAAAAGATACTTCTACTAAGTCTATAGTATAACTTCTTAAGTAGATCTAAAGATAGGACTACTTTTTAAAAGAGAAATACTAAGAGATAGATAAAACTAGGAGTAATAGATACTTATATAGTACGCTATAGGTAGTAACTATTAAAGATAGGCTACTAAGATATAGTAGAAAAGTCTATATACTAAGAGACCCTATAGTAATATATAAAATTATATAAACTTACTATAGTAATCCCTAAATAGGATACTATAGGAAGAAATAAACCCTTAAGAAGATTTATAGTAAGTATCTCTAATATAATATAAATTAAAAGATTACTAAGTATATAGAAGAATATAATATCTATTAAAGGAATATAATATATAGATATAAACTATATAGACTATTAGAACTATTACTAGTATTAGAAAGGCTACTATAATAGATAAGTATAGACTTTATTACTAGCTTACTACCCTTAAAGTAGAAGGATAGGGTATATAACGTAATCTTAGTAATAATAGACCTATTTATAAAATACTTAATCTATATCCCTTACTAAAAAGATATTACTATAGAAGGACTAATAGCTATAATATATATAAAGATTATACTACTACTAAGAATATTAGAAAACCTAATTAGTAACTAAAAAAGCCTCTTTACTAACGCTTTCTAATCTAGCTTCTACTACTACCTATTAGTTCGAAGGTAATTATCTACCGTATATTACCTATAGATAGATAGCTAGACTAAGAGATAAAATCAGTTAATTAAGTACTATCTATAGAACTATATAAGCTAGTACTAAGATAATTAGATAAGATAGATTCCCTTTATATAGTTTATATATAATACTATAATATACTTAGCCTTAGGGATAATACTAAGTAAGGCTTTAATAGGAATAAAGCTAGAACTATACTCTAATATTAAAGATAATAATAAAAAGGTCTACTAAGATATAAAAGCTAGAATAACTAAGCTAGTAGAAATAAAAAAAGAGCTCTTAAAGAAGCTATAAAGGATAAAAGAAACTATAAAAAGAGCTATAGATAAGAATAGGATAGAGAAATCTTTCTATATAACTAATTAGGTATTACTTCGAAATACCTATATAGACTTAGGGCGCCTATTTAAGAAGCTAGAAAACTATTATAAAGGACCCTTCTAAATCATAAGAAAGATTAGTTAGTAAGTATACTAACTATTACTAATACTACTATACTAATATATTTATACTATATAATATATTTCGATACTAGAACCCTATAAGGGAAACCTAATTCGAAGTAAGTATCTAGATCCCCTTAAAGTCGAAGGGGAGCTTAAGTTTAAGATAGATAAGATCCTAAAGGTAAGAAAGAGAGGTAGAGGCCTATAATACCTAGTCCGCTAATAGGGCTACGGAGATAGTAAAAATACCTAGGAACTAAAGAGTATACTTAAAGAAACGATAGTATTAGATATATTCGAAAAAGAAATTTAAAAAAGAGAACTTAATAGATATATAACTACCTATAAAGAAGGCTTAGAAGAACCCTTAGTAGATAGCTTAGTACTATTTAAAAAGGGGGTAAAACGCCCTACTAACTTTATAAAAACCCTAAACCTATCCTTTACTAATTAAGGAAGATAAATATATAGGAGCGTAGGTATACTTATAAAGAACCTTACTATTATTAGCCTATAATATACCTATTAAGTTAGGAAGATTATATTATATAAATATACTCTATAACGCCTTAAATAGTAAAATAGATACTATCCCTAGGTTTAGTAAGGAGCTCGAATCCTTAAATAGACTAATAAAGGATAGATAGCCTTAGAAAAGGTAATAGGAATATAAAGGTAAAACTTATCTTAAATAAGCTCCTAAAGGGTTATAAAGACTATAAAGTTAATAAAGACCTATATATAGAGACTATATAATATAGGAGAAAGAGAGAAACTACCTAATATAAAGATATTAAAGAGAAATCGGAACCTAACTAAAATAACCCCCTAAAGACTAAATACGCGCTATAATAACCTAGTTAAAACCCCTTAAACCTATAATATTAGTACTATTATTAATAGTAGTAGTAGAGAAGAAGGTAATAGTAGTAGTAGTAGTAGTAGTAGTAGAGGAGGAGCGTAAGGTATAGTCGTAAGAGTAAGACTAGTATTAATATATTATCTAAGAACGTTCTAAGTACTCCTAAAAGCCCTTAAAGTAGTTATATAAGCGGTAGGGGTTATAACGAGAATAATAGCGTTAGCTTTATTATCTAACTAAGGATCGACCTATAAATAGTTAGAAACCGAAAGGAAGCCTTAAAGAAAGCCTTAAAACCTCACTATTATATAAGTCTAATACTACTAATAATAATATTAATACTTAAGACTAACCGTAGAGCTTTAATAAACGCTATTAGGGATACTATTAATAGAATTAATATACCGTATATACTATACCTTAGTAGGGGTAATAGGTATAGCTACTACGACCTAGTTAGTAGTACCTTTATTAAAAGATATAATAAGAAAGGGATTATAAGGGTATACCCCTAAGAGAAGAAGGGTATACTACCTTTAAAAACCTTTAGAAAGACCTTAAAAACCTTCGTATAAGATAAAGAAGACCTAGTTAAAGCGTTAAAGGACTTAGAAAAGCTACTATATAAAGCGAGACACTATAAAGTAAGAAGTAAGATACTAGTAAGAGACTAAAGAGTATACTAAGGGCGATATATATTAAAGAAGGGAGGTATAATCATAATATCTTACTAGAAGGGTCGTAGGACCCGGTATATAGAACTATACTACTAAGAGACCGGAGGTAGAGAGTTATATAACCTCGCTTACCCGCGTATAACTATACTAATAGAACTCGGAGCAATATTAGAAGGCTCAGAGTTCAGTTTGAATACATATAGTACTAGTGTCAATGCTTCGCAGTAGTATTTATATTATATAATACTCCTTTCACTCTGATCAATTAAATGAAGTCCCATCCATAGGAGGGTCTTCACAACTAACAGTATTATAGAGATTAGATCTAGTAACGATAATAGGGTTTCTTAGGGTACTTAGTTTAATAGAAATAATAAAATTAATAGATTTAGAGATAATATTAATAGTTTTAGAGATAAAGCTATTCCTAGTAGCGTTAATAGTAGTAAGGTTAATCTTAGTAAGTTACTAGCTAGTATACTATTAGTTATTTACCCTAAGGTTATTTACCCTAAGTTTATTTACCCCCTTAGTAGTCTAATATTAGACTATAGGGTAAGTAGTAAGCTAGATCTTACTTTTACTTACTCTAGGGTTATCTCTCTTCTAACTATCTCTTATTAACTAGTTTTATTAAATACCTTACTAGCGCTAATAATTTTATTAAAAGCTTTATTATTTCCTTATTTAGTATACTTAGTTTTATTAGTATCTTACTTAGTATACTTAGTTTTATTAAGGAGAGTAATCCTTACTATTAAAGCTAGTATCTCTATCTAAATACTAATCTCTACCTATACTTCTTATATAGTAAGTATATCTAGCTATATACCTAGCCTATTTATTATAATATTAATAGTATCTTTTTCTTTAGGAATCGGCTTTGACTTCGAGTACTACTTAGTCTTATCGAATACTATATCCTATATAATATTAATCCTTCTTATATTAGTATATCCTTTATAGGGGAACTATACTTTATATAGATTTTTAGATATATACCTAATAAGATATCCTATCTCTACTCTATGTACTATCTTATCTAACTAAACTTACTTTAGGATTCTTAAGTATATTAAGTAGCTATATAACCTAATATTTAATAAGTTAATAGTTTAGTATTAGATACTATCTAGTATAATATACTTTATAAGCTCTTTCTATAGTATAAACTATTTATTATTATACTTTATAGGTATCCTATTTAGGATATATACTACGGTACTAACTATTTATTATTATACTTTATAGGTATCCTATTTAGGATATATACTACGGTACTAACTATTTTAGGCTATAAGGTATATAGTAGCTCTATATTATTAATTAATACTCTTATAGTTTAAACTACTAACCCCTTAGATCTTTTAGTAGAGCCGTTTATCTTAGGTAAGCTAGGTAGTAAGTACTTAATAGTATACCCTTCTACTTTAATTATTACTTCTACTTTATTACTAACGCTATACTTATTATTATAGTAGAATACTCTAATCTTAATTTTTAACTAGTTTCTTATTAGTACTAGGAACTTCCTAACCGCTATCTAGTATTTATTTTTCCTTATATATATAAAGATAAAGTAGTACTTAATACTATTAAAGTAAAAATATATTAATTAGATATAGCCGTTATATACTAGCTAATTTTAAACTAGGTTAAAGTATACCTATCTAAATATACTATACTTCTAGCCGATATACTAATAAGAGATCTACTTTAGGATATCTACTAATTAATAAGCTTTATATACCTACTTCTCTTTACTAGGGTTATTATTAATAGTAATCCTTTTAGTTATCTCTACTAGCTTAGTAATACGTTATTAACTAATATAGCTTAGGTACCTATATTAGGTATAAACTAATACTTTAGTTTTTAGTTCTTATACTAACTTCTTCTTTTTAGTATACTTAGTTATAAATATTAAGTTATCCGGTATTAACTTAGGATATTAAAACCCTTTTAATTAAGTAAGCTAGGTAAGCTTCTAGTCTTAGTATACTTAGTATACCGCTTTACCCTCTTTTATTTTAATATAGTTAGTCCTAAAATTTATTAATACCCCCCCCTTTATTATTAATCTATAAGATATTAGAATACTATAGAAATTAAGAGAGTATCTAATATTATAGAGCTTTATTCTTACTACTTTTCTATTATTAGGGCTAATACTATAAATAACTATAGTACCTATCCTATTAATAGCTATTTCTATATCGCTAACCCTAATACTACTTTATATACTTTTAAAGGTTAAAAATAACCCCTAATTATTATATATATATATTTATACTTTAGTATTAATAACTTAGTACTTTCTAACTAGTATATCTTAATATTAGGTTAATATAATAGTAATTAGGGCTTACTTAGTAGTTTCTATAAAGAAGAAGCTATATACCTCTTTATTAAAGGTAGTATTTACTTACTATAGAGCCTTCTTTTAGCTCCGTTTCTCCTCTTATCGCTTATTATTAATCTAGGCCTTTTAGATAGGGTTTACTTTTATAGCTTCTTTCTATTTTTACTTCCTAGTTTTATTAATAATAAAGATAGATAGTCTTTCTCTATTATATAGGTCTTAATATCTCTATACTAGGTAATATCTACCTTTTCTACTATATAGGTATTTTCTTATCGTAAATAGCTATTCTTCGTCGCTTACCTTTATATTACTAGGCTTTACTTCTTTATACCCTTATTAGGTTAAAAAGGCTACTTTTAAGATACCTCTCTAAGTACCTAGCTTACTATATATATTATTCTAATAGACTCTATACTAATTAAGAAGCTTAATAAAGGTAGTATCTAGTTTATCTTCTAGGTATACTACCTACTAGCTATAAAAACTAGGTAATATTAGATAAATAGTATTTAGGAACTAAGGTTTAGTATTATCTACTTTAGTTATTTTCGCTTACTTATAGTATATTTAGATTATCTCCTAGCTAATAAGCTATTTATTAATATTAGTTATCTAATCTAACCCTTTTTCTAGGTTCTTTTACCGCTTTTAGAGCTTAGCGATATATATAGGATCGCTCTCTAGTATAAATCTAGTATATAGATTTCTTAGTAGCTCCTATAGTATTTTATATTTAGTAATAAATAGTTAGTATATTATATAAACTATAGTACGAATTATAACTACTACCTAGCTTAACCCCTTTTTCTTTAGGATATAGGTAGTATTCTTATTTAATTAGTTAGCTTAGAGGGACTTCTTAATTTTAAACTAGTTATCTTTATACTTTACCTTAGCGTCTTTAATTAATAAGACTTCGGTTAGTATCTTTAATAGCTTTAGTACTACTTCTAATACTAAGTTATATAGCTCCTATATATTATATTATATAGTAATTAACTTAATATAGGGTAGCTAGGAATCCTATATCTCTTTATCCTTTAGGATAACGTAGGAAGTTACTATAGAGAGGGGATCTATCGATATAACGAACTATTTTAATTATATCGTGATCGAGTTACGATTAGGTTTAATCGTAGTATGATTATATTATAATCAGATTTCTGATTTTCGATTTTAGGGGTTTACTTCGGTATTTTTAGGTTATTAACTCAGTATTAATTTATAACCTTAACGATAGTAGTGATATTTCTTTATCAATTGAACGATTCCGGGCTTATAACTAATAGAAATCTGATAGTACGAAATATATAGTATAAAATGATAGGTATAGAATTCTCTAACTAACTAAAAATGATAAAAATCCCCTATTAATACAATCTGTGTAGGATCTAGAACTAACTAATCTCGTACTTTTGTTATGGGATAGCCGAGTCACCGAGGTCACATATGGTTTATACCATGTATGGTAACCTGGTATTTCGACAGTAATCCTACTCGATCAGCAGTAGCAAGGATTTCTTGAACGTTCTCTTCCACCGCTTCCACGTCTAAGAGGGTGAACTCTTTCCCGAGGTGATCTAACAGAGGCGAGCCATCCGGCAGCCAAACATGCGGTGCGCGATGACCAGGTGTTGCATAAGGCCAAATCTTTATGCCGTCATAAGGTGCACTTGGTTGGTTATCGCGAACGATGACTGGAGACGTGTCGTAGCGTTGATCAAGGGCAACTCCAACGATGTTCCACTCTGGGTAAGTCAGGTCATACGCAAGTTGGCCCCGTCGCAACCGTTCTCCCTCACTTGCATCCTCCAATGAGGGTAATCCCTCAACTATCTCAGCCACCTCTTTCAGGTCATAGCTGTTCTTCATAGCCGCATCGGAAACAAGTTCTCCCACGGGCCGGCGCTCAAGGTCATAAGACTCCAGCAGCTTTTGCCCTCCCCAGCCTTTCAGCACAGCAGCAAGCTTCCACCCGAGATTGACTGCATCTCCAATACCGACATTCATGTTATGTCCTCCGGTCGGAGGACAAAGATGAGATGCATCGCCAGCTATCAGAAGCCGGCCTTTTTGATACAACTCACTCACTCGCGTGAATATCTTGTAAGAAGATCGGCTAACAATTTTCAAGTTCGTTTTCGCTCCCAAGATTTCTTGCCCAACTGACAAGATCTCTTCTTCGGTCAGAGTTTTCCCGTCAGGAACAGTGATACTGTAGCCCCAATCATCCTTCCCGGGGATACTTATAATCGAGGACACACGCGGGCTCAGTACGAAGAGCATCCCTAGGGCGTCATGAGCGGGTGAGCTGATCAAATCACTGATTCGATGCCCTTCTGCGTGCACCACAAAGCTCAATGTCTGCCCAATGGGTTCGACGCCTTTCTGCTGGATCCCTGCAGATTTCCGAACCAAGCTACCAGGACCATCACATCCGACAACATACGTGGAAGTGATTGAGTGAACTTCGCCATCGGGAGATTGAATCTCAGATGTGACTCGATCCTCGTCTTGTCGGACTGAAAGTACTTTCCAGCCTCGGAAGATGGAAGCCCCCAGGTCAAGCGCACGAGCTTACAAAACCTTCATGGTGATAGGTTGTGGCACACTGAATGACGGTTCGGCTGCTAAATCATTCGATTCCTCCGCATCTCTGCCATACAAAAGCGGAAAAGATCCGAGTGGCTTTTGAATCAAGGATTCTGTGATGACTAGCCGCTGCTTGGGATTTGATGGCTGCCAGGAAAACTTGCGCAGCTTGTCACTGACGCCCCAGCGGCGATAGTGCTCGACGGTACGAAGATCATTTGAGCGACCTTTAGGGTGTCCGTCCACAATTTCGAGGTCTTTTTCGATGATTACAACTTCGATACCGTGAAGCCGCAGCTCGATAGCTAGGGAAAGGCCAATAGGACCGGCACCCACTATCAACACGGGGATACACTCTGGGAGGAGCTTTGATGTCTTCGTTATCGTCATTTCGGAAATTGAGTCTGGCGTATGTAGCATCTGTAGGAGCGGGCGATTCCGAAGGTAAATACTTCGAAATACTCGCAGTGATCATGTTCTCATTCTTTTCTCGTATTACGCCATTTCCTCGAATATATATTCTCACCTTCCTCAACAAGGTGACTGTTAATTGGAGGGCGTATATCCTTTTCCAAGCTTTACGCTAATCGAAGTGGATCAAACTAGAACACATAGGAGAGACCTTTTGCTCCCTTTCAGTGTAGTTCTGCCTTATTTTTTCCCTCCATGCCGACATTAGCTGATTGTGATTCCACCTTTCATTTTGAATCTATCTATTTTTAATTTCCTTGGCTTGTTTACGAAGCCCTAAAAACGTTTTCTTTTTAATTGACCCGGCATAGAATTTCCACGGACTTCTAGTGATGCTGACAGGAACAAATGTGGAAAGTAGATCGCAATATTAAGATGACGAGATAACCTCATGCAAATTCTTGTGTAGAAACCACATCATTGTAGGAGAAGCGCACCAGTTCCTCAAATATGGCAAAAGCAATCAAGTGTAGACCCACCAAAGAAGCTATCCAATGCGTCTATCTAGTCTTAAGAAGCTTCCCCGCTTCAAAAATCAGGAATTTTGTGTGGCTGAGATTGGAATCCCTGCTCTTCCACGTTTTCTGTCAGATACGGGCGACCAAGTGTGCCACTAACCCAAATCACGTCTTATTCGGCGAAAATGAATGCATATTGCGCGACAACAGAGACGTGAGTTGTTTTTGCCAGGCGAACCGGCCGACTCGTGAAAAGATAGGACCGTTTTGCAATGAATACGTTTCCCAATGCGGGCTTGGGTCGCTTAACCCGACTACAGTGACGAATCAAGCGCCGTGTATCAAGTCTTGCTCGGGTAAATCGGATGGCCGTATGAGGTGATCATCGGAGACTAAGTAGTTCTCCGTAAGAGGTGCCAAAACCCGAGATGCGGTAGGATAGCAGTGACAGCAATCCTTTGAATTCTGATTGCACAATGAGAATCATAAGCTTTGAGATCAAACTCGTTGCGGTCTAGCTGAACACCGCAGTCTAATCAATACGATCGCCCCATTGAGCCAGACATGTCGCGATCCAGGGCTCGATGTACAAGCTCTAACTACAAAAACCGAGCGATGTGAACACTGCTCACAGCAATCAATCAATCCCAACCATGTCGGAGATTGAAAAAAGTCCAGAGGTCGACACGGCCATTGCTACAAACCATGACTCGGATGGCACTGCTCACAGCAATCAATCAATCCCAACCATGTCGGAGATTGGAAAAAGTCCAGAGGTCGACACGGCCATTGCTACAAACCATGACTCGGATGGGTCAATCGACCTGAGAGTGGAACTGATCAATCTTTCTGAGATTGATGCCGTTCTCGCGAAGAAAATGGCGTTGGTAAACGCTGCTATCGATGAGATCGGCATGACCCCATTTCATTGGAAACTGTTCTTCTTGAATGGATTTGGATATGCTGTGGATTCTGTAAGCATCAATTCAAACTACTACCGAGATGAAGCCATCTAATGTTGTGCGATAGGTTCTGGTAGTCTGTCAAAACATTGCGCAGACTTCCGTGAATCAGGAATATCGCAGCCCCAATGAGAGACTACAAGGCATCTCATTAGCATCCCAGGTTGGATTGCTCGTGGGTGCTGCTGTCTGGGGATTTTCTGCCGATGTGATTGGCCGCAAGCTTGCATTCAATACCAGTCTGATTATCAGTGCTATATTTGTTCTAATCGCTGGCGCTATGCCAACTTATGTCTCCTTCTCTGTTATGGAAGTGAAATTTTGACGTTTGAGATATGGATACAAGAAAATGCTAACACAGACCAGGGTTGCAATATATTCCGCCGGAGCCGGCGGTAATTACATCCTCGATGCTGTTTACGGGCGACTAAGTATGGCATCCGGCACATAACTCTCTCATTGGTTACTACCTCGTCGCCTATCGCATTACCGCCTTCTTGAAG
>KZ108089.1:129392-366018 GCA_002116305.1 Penicillium italicum | reverse complement strand
GATATATATTTAAGTTAGTAGTATATACCTACTATTTTCTATAAGTAAAATTATACTTATAGATTCTACTTAATCTCTCCCTCTAATATATTTCTTATAGGTAGATTAAAAAGAGAATTAGTATAATTCTTATTTTATAAGCTTATATTACTAAATTTAGTTAATTATATAACTAAAAGACTTATATTATTATTCTAGGAGTTTTAAATCCTTTAATTATAACTTAAAATAGGTATTTTAATATATTCTTATAAGTATACCTATAGGTATACCTATAGATAAAGATACTTATAGTTAATTAGCTTATAATAGATAGTAGGTCTATACTTAATTTATAATCTATTAGATCTATATAAAGTACCCCTTTTATTAGTAACCCCTATTTTATATAGTTATAAGTTACCTATTATAAGTTTAGATTACTTACTCTCCTTTAGTTATTATATTATCCTTTATATTATATTAACTATATCCTAACCTAATATTTATATTATAGGGCCTTTTTTACTTCCTTTAAGCTCCTAACTAGACCTTTCCTACGTTACTAATATATTTAATCCTAACCTTAATCTAAATCTTAATCCTAGTCTCTTTAATAGCTAATAGACTTCTATATTACTAATAGAGTCTAAGTTTATTTAACTAACTATTCTTAATTACTCTTTTAAATATATTAGCCCTAATTAGAGAAAGTAGTTTATCCTCTATAATATAATAAATAATATATCTAAAGTAAAGTTTATTAAATAGTAGTATACTATAATACGTAGTAGTAGTACTAAGATATAATAAAGGCTATAATAGGATATAAAATATATATTAGATATCTAAGAGAACTTTAACTAGGTAATATATTATATTATAAGTAAACCTTTTGTTATATATTAGATATATAGGGCTATATTACCTTATTTAAGTATAAAGTAAAGCGGTATTAATATACTTAAGTAGTATATAGCCTTAGGTAAATACTAAAAGGGTAGTAAAAGTAAGTCTATATAATAGTTAATTAAGGAGATTATATAATATATACTAATAAGTCTTATATAATTATACCCTTTAAGATAACTAATATATAATATATTAGGTACTTAAGTTATCTAATAACTCGAAATTCTTAAATAATAAATAGGAAAGAGAGTAGATTAAATATCTTATTAGTCTAAACCTCCCTTTTTAGATATTTAAGAGGAAGTAATTTATATCCTTAATTCGAATAGTATAAAAGGCTCTAATTAAACCTACTTTACTCTATCCTTATACTACTTAATACTAACTTAAGAAATTAGTCGATAAGGAGTAATATATAATTCTTACTACCTTACTATAAGATATAAAGCTCTCTATCGCCCTTAACTATTAGATATTACCTTTTTAGTAGGTATTTATAGTTATTATAAGGTACTTTATTAACTAAGATTAGAATTTACTATAAGCTCCTACTTAGTTTCGAACTACTTAATAAAGTATATTCTAGTATAAATCTAAGTAAAGTACTTATAGAGATCTTTAAGAAGCTTAATATTACTAATTATATATTAGTAATTATATTAGATAATATATTAAATAATATAACTTTAGTATAGGTAGTTTAAGACTTTATTAACTCCCTTAAACTACTAAATAGCTTAATAGTTATTTAAATCCCTTATCTTATATATATTATCTAGTTAAGCCTTTGCGAGCTATTTAGATTAGTAAAGGCCGATCCTTAAAACGATACTATAGATTAGAATATTTTTAATATCTAAGCCTAAGCCTAAGCTTGATTAGTTTATACTTTATAGAATAAATAAGTTATTATATAAATCCTTATTAAGGTAAGTATATCACTTTATTTATTACTTAATATATCTAATAAATATCTAGATTTAAGGGCTTATTATATTTATTAATATAAGCCCCTAACGTTATAATAATTTCTTCTATCTTTAGACTAATAAAGTAAAACTTATATCTATTTAAGATATCTATATCTACTAGAATTCTACCTTCTTAATACTTTATTATATAAAATACCTTAGTAAGCCTTATAATAAATATTATAATAATATTAGGACTTAGAAATATAAACTTAGTAAGGTAAAATAGTAGTAAGTTAACTACCTTCTATATATTATAAAGCTATTCTACTATTTTACTATAGTACTTTTAAAGACTAAAGAGATAATAGTATATTATATTTTTAGTATTTATAATACCCTCTTTAAGTACTTTAAGGAATCGATTATATAACTTACTCCGAAAACTATACCTTAAAAGAAGGTAATACTATAAGCCCTTAATACTAAGATAGTAAAGCTTACCTCTTACTATATAAAGATAAAAGAGATCTATAATAGTCTCTATATAATTAGAATAATTCTTATACCCTAATATAAGCTTTACTTCTTCTTAAGTAAGGTATAAGATATATCGGAGAATAATATAAACTAGAATAATTAATATAAAGAAACGCTTTACTAGTTTATAGCTCCTTACGCCTAAAGATATATCTAGATATAGTCTATATAAAAAGAATAACCCCCTTAGTATTACTTAGCTAGTATAAGTAACTTAGATATCCTCCTTAACTTTCTACCTTATATCTACTTTAATCTATTAATATTAGAGTATAAACTTATTAGATACCTTAAAAAGTATATATTATATTTACTATTATTATAAATAGTAGGAATACTAATACTACCTATAATAGTAAGGAGAAAGGTTAATCCTTTATAATTCTAGAAGGAATATAAGAATAAATTCTTAATTCTTTTAAGTATTACTTATAATATTCTTTCTATTCCTATAATAGGCGCTAAAGTTAAATATCTTTTTAATTTAGTATAGGATATCTACTACTACTAATATAGGTAGCTAAGTATAAAAATAGTCTAAGATATTATAATATTCTAGTATAAAACCTAATTTAATATTAAAATAGAAGAACTACCTAATAAGGATATATCCTTAGATTCTATATAAGAAATAGATAAATAAAGAAAGGCTAAGCTTACTACTAATATACCTAAACTAATTAGCGATAGTAAGGATTCTAAGGATAATAATCCTATTAGACTAATTAAGTATAAATTTATAATAGAGAATTAACTTCCTTATCCTTTTATAGTACTAAGTATATAGAAGCGATAGAGAAGTAAGCTAGTTAATAGCGAAGATAAGAGTAGTCCTTATCTCCCTTATTATAGAGATAAAGGTAGTACTTAAAGGCGCCCTAGTTTAAAAGAAGTAAGGAAGTGTAATAAACCTAATAATAATTAATTTATATTATATTAGTATAAATATATAAATATAATAAATATCTAAGTTATTATATAAAGGCTTCTAAAGCTTAGTTTTAACCCTAGTTAAAAAATTGATAGTAGTATTAAGTTAGTATAGATATAATTAAATTACTTAAAAATATAGAGAAAAAATACATAAATAATATAGGTTATAAGGTTAAGAAATTCTACTTACTAAAAAGGCCTATAGGTACCTACGACGCCTAAGGCCCGTAGGCCCTAAGGGTAGGGCCCGTCTATAGGTATATACATAGGACCTATTTCCCGCTTACATAAGGCCCGTGGGCAATGCCTACCTACCTGTCTATGGGCGATGTCGCAGTCTATAGAGAATAATATAAACTAGAGTAATTAATATAAGGAAACGCTTTATTAGTTTATAGCTCCTTATACCTAAAGATATACCTAGATATAATCCCTATAAGAAGAGTAACCCCTTAAGCGTTACTTAGCTAGTATAAGTAATCTAAATACCCTTTTTAATCTTCTACCTTATATCTACTTTAATCTATTAATATTAAAGTACGAACTTACTAGATACCTTAAAAAGTATATATTATATTTACTATTATTATAAGTAAGAATACTAATACCTATAATAGTAAGAAGAAAGGTTAATCCTTTATAATTCTAGAAGGAATATAAGAATAAATTCTTAATTCTTTTAAGTATTATTTATAATATTCTTTTTATTCCTATAATAAATGCTAGAGTTAAATATCTTTTTAATTTAATATAGGATATCTATTATTACTAATATAAATAGCTAAGTATAAAGATAGTCTAAGATATTATAATATTCTAATATAAAACCTAGTTCGATATTAAAATAGAAGAACTACCTAATAAGGATATATTCTTAGATTTTATATAAAAAGTAGATAAATAAAGAAAGGCTAAGCTTACTATTAATATACTTAAACTAATTAATAATAGTAAGGATTCTAAGGATAATAATCCTATTAGACTAATTAAGTATAAGTTTATAATAGAGAGTTAGCTTCTTTATCCTTCTATAGTACTAAATATATAGAAGCGATAGAGAAGTAAGCTAGTTAATAGCGAAGATAAAAGTAGTCCTTATCTCTCTTATTATAGAGATAAGGGTAGTACTTAAAGGCGCCTTAATTTAAGAGAAGTAAGGAAGTGTAATTAATCTAATAATAATTAATTTATATTATATTAGTATAAATATATAACTATAATAAATATCTAAGTTATTATATAAAGGCTTCTAAAGCTTAGTTTTAACCCTAGTTATAAAATTAATAGTAGTATTAAGTCATTCTAGATATTATTAAATTACTTAAAAATATAGAGAAAAAATATATATATAATATAGGTTATAAGGTTAAGAAATTCTACTTACTAAAAAGGCCTATAGGCGCCTACGACGCCTAAGGCCTATAGGCCCTAAGGGTAGGGCCCGTCTATAGGCGTATACATAGGGCCCATTTCCCGCTTATATAAGGCCCGTGGGCAATGCCTACCCGCCTATCCATGGGCGATGTTGTAGTCTAGACGTAAGTACCAAAAATGGGTTAAACTAGGGTTTCGAGGATTGCGTCATATAGTAACCTCGAAAGCATGGCGCTTATAACCTAATAGAGATAAATTACAGTTCTACTATGAAGTGTAGATGTCACTAGAAAATCTCTATTATGCGTGAAGAGAGAGAGAAACTATCTACAAGATGGGAAACTAAGTACTAGGAGCATGTGGTAGCATGTGAATATTCACATGCTTCTAACACATTTTTTATGTGTACTGCAGAGAGAATTGGTTCAAAGGAGCATCAAATTAAACTGGGATTGCAATGGTTTATCAATCGCCTCTATGCAGGTACGGAGTATCCAGCTTAGGTTTGCGGGGAGCCGAGGCCCGCGGTGAACCGGCTGGTTGGCGCCTAAGGCATAAGGGGCAAGCCTGTTTGTCTTGTTTGCTCAAATCCGAGTAATCAAAGCCCATGACTGGTCCACAGGCCATGGCACCACTCGGCGATTGAAGATTGAAGATTGAAGATCAACCTCCAAATTATCCCTGCTGTCTGTCTGCTGGAACCAGGCGGTATTATCAACCCAGCACATCCCAACAATACCCTCAAACCTCAGTCCACACTTTTAGCAATACCTGAAGCCAAAATACAAGAGAAAAAAAAAGCAACTCATCAAACCAATACAATGTCGTCGCAAATCTTGCGCAAGTTGCAGGGAGGCAACCTCGAAGTCCTCAAGGTGCGTAGTTGACAATCAATTCTCTTGAGCAGGCAATGCTAGCTCCCACCCTCCATCGCCTGTTCTTAGCACTAACGAAGTCCACGTAGTTTGGAATGTACGTCCTCTTCCCCATCAGCTGGATGTACTATTTCGGCACCAACCTCGACGACCGCTTCTCCACAAAGGGCTTCTGGCCTACTGCCGAGCAATCACACAAGATTCCGCTGGACAAGGAGGAGATTGACCAGGAATTGGCACGTATGCGCATGGTGGATGCCGTGAAGCGGGAGCAGAGACAAGCGGCGGAAGCACAGGCTCAAGCGCAAGCACAGGCACAGGCACAGATCCAAGCCACGCAGAATCAGCAATGAGGCTGCAATAAGTGGGTGAGACTGGGAGGAGATGATCGTGTGGTTTGAAATACGACAAGCGCACATTGTCCAAGTCCTCAGGGGGAAATGATCTTCCAAAAGGAATCCTTGATCTTATTCTTCCCTCTCATTTGAGGGATTGATAATTGCCGAGGATGAGATTGTCATTGCGCTGGGGAGTCACACATGTGCTGATGGTTGGTTTATTTGTACAACACTCTGCTCTGGGCATCGAGGGCGTTCTGGGGTTTTCATTTTATATGTTGCTATTCAACATCAACGTTGTTTTTCTCTACCATCTACGATCTACTATCTACATTGCCTGTACATCATTCTGGAAAAGTGTGCAAATATGAACTTCAATCATGATCACGTTCCAATGATAACACAAACTGGTATCAATCGACCACAGAACTCTGCCGGGAAAGAGGCACATCTATAGACAGTGTGATGCGAATGACCCAAGAATAAGAAAAGACAAGAATTAATAATAATGTAATCAGCCGCAGTGCGACAATGCAAGTCATAGGGGATGCCGCAAGTTCCCAGAACACAACTCCAAACAAGCGCCGGCCGACAGGAAGAGTGGATACGAGGTTCCCTTGGATATGAAAATCCAAGAACATTAGACGGTTCCTCACTCTTGGCAGTAGAGAATGCAAATGCAACAATTATGCGTGTCGGGCTTTTATTCACAGTTCCGAAAGGCGCTCGGTCGAGGTAGCAGCGGCGTTCTTTGCCGTCTCATACACCATGTCCCCAATTTGTGTGGCGACGCCATTTTCGCCGAACACCGAGCTGATCGACAAGCGACCGGAGCTGAACAAGCGCTCGCCGGCCCAGTAGTAGTAGAGGCGGCCGTAGATGGCGCGGAGGTGGTCGGGAAGGTAAATATAGGTGCCCATAGCGATCATGGTGACGAGACCAAGGAGCAGAGTGTCTGAATAGGAAGTGAATATCAGCATGGTGTTCCAAGAGTATTCTGGAGGGGAGAGAGGGCGGGACGTACTAAAGATGAGCTTCTCAATTGGAGTAAGCATGTAGAGGGAGAAGGTCACCTCATACTGGTAGACCTTCATTCGCATCCAGCGGAAGAGGCTAGACACGGTCCAAATAATGAAGTCCATTGTTGCGGGGTATTTAGAGGATTGTAGGATGCCCCGGTCTTTCGTTGTTGCCTTTGGCTTTCGGTGCCGTTCGTTGGGGGGTATTTTTTCGCTCTTCACCACCTGGGCAAGGACTGCCAATGACAAAGGCGGAAAGCAGATCCCGGAGACAGTAGTATCAGGCACGGGCACTGTATGTATACCCGGCTGGAGTGTGGTGTTGTGTAGGGAAGAAAATGAGCGATGGTGTTCCACACGGCTCGGGGAAGTGTTGACGTGAGGTTTGCCGGATATCGTAGGGACGTAGGCAATTGTGGGATGCTTGTTACAATTAGGAAGAGCGTAATGGCACAAAGACGTTGAAGTGGATTGATGATAGGAGTAAGGAAGAGACGGCGGATAAGAGTCGCCGAGCTGGGGGAACTGTAAAATCTTTCCCCTTTCCGTGTTTGCCGCAGACTTTGTACCCTGTACACACCTTTGCTGCCACTTCATGCCTGAGTCTTAGGTACTCGGTACATTGTGTTTTAAGCATGTGTAATTCATACAATTTGAATGTCACGACTTTGGATCATATAAATATCTATATGCAGAGCATATCCCTTATATATCCTCTACCAATACATCTACCTAGTCTAACCATTGGTCTCGATTCTACTTGTTTCATACGACGATTTATAGGCAACAATATTGAGCATCGATGTACGGAGTACTGGTTATTAACTATCTCATGTCCTTTTGCTATTCAAGTTGATTGGCCCCGATACAAAAGACCCAATATCCGTCTCTTAATCCTTGGGCAAGTGCTCTGCTACTCTTTTATTCATGACCATCTCCCAAGTCCTCTCATTTATCTAGTCACAGCAGGGAAAGACACCACTCCTAAACAGCAAAACAGAAACTCCAAAGGACTAAAAATTTCATTGATCTAAAACACCCAGCTCCTAATCTTTCAACCAACTAGCAAACAACCAGAGGAGCCAAAAAAAATTAAAACTCCCTGCCCGCATACTTCAAGCTTATCTATCTTATCGCAAACGTCGGCCGCAATAACCTCAACCTTGAACAACCAACACCACGAACACCAAAGCAATGTTCTCTCGCCTGCGCTTGTGGGCATCGTCCCGAACACCAGCAGCCCCAGCCCGACTCTTCAGCCAGACCCCCATTGTCCCCGCGAAACCCCTCCCCCCACGGCTCAAGATCAACGATGCCGACATATCAATATCCTACCTGAAAGGCACCGGGCCTGGCGGACAGAAGATTGTACGTCCCAAGTGCGAATCGCATTCCTGGGCCACGGCCTCCATCCCCTCCCCTCTTCCCAGAGCCCACCGCCGTCCCCGACTAGCGGACCAAAACTAACAACCGCTAGAACAAAACGAACTCGGCCGTCCAAATCATCCACAAGCCTAGCGGGGTTGTAATCAAATGCCAAGCGACGCGCTCGCAGGCGCAGAACGCGAAGATTGCGCGCTCGCTACTTGCCGATAGAGTTGAGGCGCGGGAGAAGGGGGATCAGAGTCGAGTTGCGATTAAGGCTGCGGCGGCGAAGAAGAAGAAGGCTAGTAAGTTGAAGAAGACGAGGAGGAAGTATCGGGAGCTTGGGCAGGGGGCTAAAGAGGGGGAGATTGTTGAGGAGGAAGAGGATGAGATTGAAATTATATGGGATGATGATGTAAAGGAGGGAGAAAATAAGGAGGCTGAATCGGAAATTGGGGGTGAGGTTAAAGAAAATAAGGAGGCTACACCAGAGGTTGGAGATGAGTCTAAGTCCCCCGGAGAGTCCAGAAAGAGTGTATGATGTGAGCTTTATCGTGTGGCCATCTTTCGGATTTTGTATAGTAGGTCTATTGCATTGGTGTTTGAGCATTTACTTTAGAGAAATCGGAGTTCTCATGGACGTTCCTCTAATGGAAAATCAAACAAACATTTATTTCATGGATCTAGTTTCTCATCGCAACATGCATATGGTGTAGTGGGGGAGTTGGGAAAAGGATCGCATTGCTCGGAAGGAGAAAGCAAACACGCATAAGGTGAACTTTTTTGGTTTCTTGGAAGGGAAGGAGGTCATTGTAAAGCCACTAAGAAATGTAACTTCCCAGCACAGTCTTCGACTGGTCGTCAAGGCGCTCCTGGGCGAATTGCGAAATACGGCCATTCTGCTTCTTGTCGGCCTCCTTCAGGTATGAGCCCACCCAAGCCTTGAGGTCGGCACCAGTTTCGGGCCACGGGTCCTTCTGCTGGGGACGGATGGTGTTCAGAGGGGTAAACCCAACTCCGAAGGACATGTCTTCAATATCTGCATCATTGATCACATCATCCCTGCTTGCGGGCAGCGGGGGAAGCTCGAGGAGCTTCAGCAAGGCGGTGCAAGTGAAGCCCCATCCCTTCTGGCTGTAACGAGTGGCAAAGGCCTCCGAGTTGGCAAGGGTCTTGGTGAAGGAGATGATAGCCGTCTTGCGATCCAAGGGCCGGGCAAGCTTCTGGGTTTCAGGTAGGATGACATTGACATAGATGGGGGTGAAGAGTCTGGGCATAAATTAGCATATGAGTAATTTAAACAGAGCAAGGATACATACCCCTCTTGCACCTTGTCGGTGACCTGGATGACAAAGTCCGCGCTGTAGCCCTTGTTGTCATGTGCCGAGATGAAGTGGAAGAAGCGGATAAAGCGAAGAGTCAGGTTCTCGGTCTTGGAGTTCTGCAGACGTTGAAGAATGATCTGCATGATCATGACAAAGTAGTTCTCAAGGGCAGTTCTAGGGAAAGTGAAGTCAGGTAACCGTCAACTGGGCGCTTGAAAGATGTGATACGTACGGTGGGAAGTTAGCAACAACTGTCTCCAGGAGATCAAAGCCAAAGCTCTCATTAGCCTTGGTAGAAACTAGTTTCTGGAAGATACCAAGGATGGGCTCGATCTGGTTGTGTTCAATGATGAACTGCGAACCGCGGGGAATGATCGAAGAAAGTAGTCGGACCAAGGCAGGAATGTTTCCCTTCGATTCCCACATAACGGGCATCAAGATAGGGCCAATAAGCTCCTGGTAGTAGGTGGGAAGAGTGCCGGATGGGTTGGCCTCCAGCAACGCCGCGAAAAGCTGGAAAACGTAGGGCATGAACTCTGAGATTTGTCAGTAAGAGACGGCTCTGACAAGGATGTATACTTTGCTTTGTTTTACTCACCCTGCACATCATTCTGGAGGATAGCTGCGAAGGGCGCGTAAAGAGCCTGCTCGAGCTTGTCGGGATTGGCGGGAGCAGCAAAACTGTCACAACGTTAGCTTCTAGCACGTAGAAAGCAAAATGAGTAGGAACATACCGGATAAAGGCACCCAGGGCTTCGAAGTGGAAGTAGTAGAATCGGGGGTTACTTGGGTTTGCGCTGATGATACTGGTAATATTAATGAAGCGCTGGAGCACGACATCGGTGAAAGGCACCACGCCCTCCTTGATAACAACCAAAACACGCATCACACAACGCATCAAGAACTCATTCTCCTGCACCTTTTCAGGGGCTGGATCCCTCTGGATCAGCTGGAAGATGTGCTCAAGAAGATCCTTAGCAAGCGGTGTGATTTCAGTTGGTGGAATGACGGCCTGTCCTTGGCTGTCGGTGAGGAAAAGAACTCGCTCCAAGGCAATGGCAGCGTAGGTGTAGACGACGAAGTTCGACGACGCCAAGTGCTTCACCAGCACAGGGAGGACCTGCTGCCACTGCTCCTTGGTGATGATACTACGGAAAGTGTACAAATACTTGATAGCGTCGACCTTCAGGATAGGGTGAACACCATCCTCGTTGATCAGATCCGCGGCGAGGTTCTGCTGGAAGTAATCCGTAATACTGACCAACTGGTTGGTGGCAGTGACACCGTGCGAGGAGGTCGCAGTACCCTTGGCAGCGATAGCGGAGTAAAGGTACGTCGCTGTGTCCTTGGCCTTCCAGTTGGATGAATCCTTGGCATACTCGGCCAGGTAGTGCTGGGTATACTTGAGGACAACCTGGGTCACCGGCTCTTCGAATTTCTCTGCGAGTTTGCGGAGGAAATCAGTGGCAGCTCGGCGTCTGGTCTCGCTGTCAGACCCCTCCAAGTCCCGTCGAATGAACTCGATTGGCTCATCTTCGAAGAGCTCTTCGTCGGACTCGCGGAGGCTCACATTCGGCAAAATGACCTTTTCAACAATCTGGCCCAAGGTTTCCTCGGCTTGGAATGAAGCGGCGTGCTCGGGCATGCCCGCGACAGATGTCAAGAAGTGGAGTGCTCGGCTGACCAGAATATCATACTTGGTCTCCTGGCCGATGGTTGTGAGGAAGTTCCATGAGCTCCCAATGAACTGTCCAACGTGAGGCTGGAACACATCCATGTACTTCTGCACGTACAGAGTCAAGGCCTCAAAGATTCCGGCGCGAACATATTCCAACAGACCAGCCTCCGTCTCATCATCGGTGTGGAGTAATTGGTTGTCATAGGTCAAGTATTTGAGGAAAATTGTTGTGATCCCGGTGATATTGTCTTCGAACATGGGGGGGAGATCGTGGGAAGAAAGATCGTAAAACAGCTTCACCATCAGATTCAGCTGAGTGAACCCTTTAGCCAAGTTTTCTTTGTTGGTCTTGTTTTGTTCAAGATAGTTGTCCAGTGCCTAGACTCGGTTAGCATTCGACCCACCAAAGCAAAACTGAGAAAGTTGGAGATACCTCAAACAGGGCCAGGAACGGAGTACCGAACTTGCCGAGAACGTGGTTGATCTCGGTGTAAAGCGCATCGGACTGGAACAAAGGTCTCCATCTCTTGAAGATTGAGTGCGCGACTTGCAAAACACCAATGTTAACAGTGGGGTTGCCCGGTGACAGCTTCGAGACGAGGTCCTGGGAAAAAAAACAAATCGTCAGAGATCGCACTACAATGCTTTGTTGAGTCGCAACTTACATCAACCAGAGTATCCCACCGCTCCCAGAAGTCACTGTCGGCAATCACACTAACGGCCTCACCCAACTGGCTCTGGATTCCCGATGGAACCGAGATCATCAAGGAGATCAGCTCGCGCTTGAGAGTTGTAACTTCATCCTGCTGCAGCTTGTAATTTCCATCCTCGTCCGTCCAGTTGCGCTTGATGAAGTTCTTGAAGCATAGAGCACTAGCAAGACGTGTGTTGTAAGGTGTAGTCTCCGAAGCGGTGATGTGAAGGAGCTGTAGCGAGAAACCGGGCTTCTGCTCTTCCTGACGAAGAGTAATCTCGGCTGAAGAGAAAAAACACCACCGTCAACACTGCTTCCAGCACTCAAGGGTCAACTCTTGTAACTTACCGGCCTTGTTTTGCCTGGGGTCCAAGCTTGCCTCTAACAGAGCTCCAAGACCCTCCGCCATCTTGTTACGTGGGGTATCAACACAAGTGAGGGGAATAGATGAGGAAAGTGAAAGAGAAAAAGACAGATGAGGACAGATGGGGACAGATGGGATCTAAGTATGCAGGGACTCAAAGGGAAGTAGGAGTGTTGACAATCACAGAAGAAAAAAGATGAAAGATCCAAAGCTCAAAGATAATACTGCGAGCGCTCAATAAATTGTAATAGCCCACATAAACACTGGAAGTACGCTAGGCCGAATACGGTTAGCATGTCACATGCTTGAGCCTCTCCCTGCCTCAGGCACGATGCTTGATATTCTGACTGAGCGCCTTGCATCACTGGACTCTTGCCCACACCTTCACATACATCGACCAGCAAAAAGACCAACCGAAAAGACATCGCAAGGCCGCGCTTGCAGCCAGCTGTTATTGTGCAGTATCAAAAGACCAAGTAGGTATAATTGAAGAGTAGTATTATGTGGTAAATATTTTTATTTAATTCTCTATATTCATATGCTTTTCGTGACAATTACAAACTCCCAAGGAACCATCTTTCGGGACCATTAATGCTTAGAGAACAATGTTACTAACGCCGTTAGCCAAATCGGTCTCCTTGGCCTGGGACAAAGCCTTGACCTGGTCGAAACAACCGGCTGCGGCGGAAAGGAATCCGAGGAATGGCTTGCTGGGTGCCAACACACGAGAGATGTACTCGGGGTGGAACTGAACACCCACAAACCAGGGGTGGTCCTTCAGCTCGACAATTTCCATGCGCTCACCCTGGTCATCCTTGCCGATGAAGTGAAGACCGGCAGCCTGGAGCTGATCAATATACTCGGGGTTGACTTCGTAGCGGTGGCGGTGGCGCTCATCGATAGAAGTGCGATCCAATCCGTAGAGAGAACGGAGTTTAGACCATTCGGTATTATCCTGGAAAAGAGTAGGACGAGAACCAAGACGCATAGTACCGCCGAGGTTCACCTGATCGATCTCAGGCATATACACCACGATAGGATGGGTAGTACGCTCATCAAGTTCAACCGAGTTGGCACCCTCGAGGCCACAGACATTGCGAGCGTATTCAATCACGGCAATCTGCATACCCAGGCATATACCAAGGTAAGGCTTGTTCTTGGTACGGGCGTGGTGGGCAGCGCGAATCATACCATTGGTGCCTCTGGTACCGAAGCCTCCTGGGACCAAGATTCCATGAGCGGTGTGGACATCATACCAGGCCTTGTGGTACTCCTTGGAGTTGGTCTCCTCCCACTCGGTTTCAAGGTGCGAAGCATCGACCCAAATGATGTTGAGCTTTCGGCGAGAAGCCATAGCGGCGTGCTCCAGGGACTTAATGACAGACAAGTAAGAGTCATGGAGACTGACATACTTACCAACTAGAGCAATGTTGACAGTTTCAAATGTGTGCTCCTGCGCAGTCGTGAGAGTCTTCCACTGTTTCCAAGTGGACTGACCCTTAAGCAACTGAGTCTGAGAGATATCGAGCTTCTTCATGTTGAGAAGGTCGCCCAGAACACCAAGGAAACCTTGCTCCTCAAGAAGCAGGGGAACGTGGTAGGTAGAGCTGACGTTGTGCACGCCAATCACCTGCTCAGTCTCAACCTGGCAGAACATGGCAATCTTATCGGTAGTGGCCTTGTCAAGGGGTCTCTCGCAACGGCAAGCAATAAGATCTGGGCTCAAACCAGCTGAGCGAGCGTCCCGGATAGCCTGCTGGGTAGGCTTGGTCTTCAATTCATCGTGGATGACGGGAACCAGGGAAACGTGCTAGAAAAGAGTCAGGATTGTCTAGAATCGAATGGTCTGTTGGTTGAACATACGATCTGGACGAAATTGTCCTTGCCAGCCCGACGACGCAGCTGACGCAGAGCCTCAACGAAAGGAGCACTTTCAATGTCTCCAAGTGTGCCACCGAGCTCGATGACACAAACATCCGGCTCCTCGTTGGTGTCATCAGCGGGGGTTCTAGCCACACGCTCGATCCATTCCTGGATAGCGTCTGTCAAGTGCGGCACAATTTGCACCGTGCGTCCAAGGTAATCACCGCGGCGCTCCTTCTCGATCACATGCTTGTAGACCTTTCCGGTTGTGATGTTGTTATCCCTTCCAAGGGTAACTCCAAGGTAGCTAAACCGCAGAATGACAATCAGTCTCGAGTTCTTTGACTTCATATGAACCCATGGAGACAAGAACGTACCGCTCGTAGTTTCCGAGATCAAGATCCGCTTCACCGCCATCGTTCAACACGAACACCTCTCCGTGCCTAAGAAACCATCATTAGGAACGGCGTTCAGATATGAGGACTAATCAATCACATAC
Organism: Penicillium italicum; assembly: GCA_002116305.1. Taxonomy (NCBI): domain Eukaryota; kingdom Fungi; phylum Ascomycota; class Eurotiomycetes; order Eurotiales; family Aspergillaceae; genus Penicillium; species Penicillium italicum. The sequence continues at coordinate 351,349 of KZ108089.1, read as the reverse complement.
TCGGTAGGGGCCATGGTTCCCGCATCGACGTTCATATAAGGGTCGATCTTGATCGAGGTGACTCGAGCACCCTGAGTCTTCAGCAGCAATCCGGTACTCGAGGCTGGAGAAAGTTAGACCCAGCGGACTTTTTTTTCTAGTTCGATTTATGGAGAGGTGTACCAATTACGCCCTTCCCGATGCCACTGATGACACCTGTTATACGTGAGTCAGTTACTGCTTGTTCACAAGAGACCAACTCAGAATAAATACCTCCAGAAACCACGACGTACTTCATCTTGGCGAAGATGGGGATGAAAAACCCGATTCAAACAAGAAATGTGAGATTTGATATTGAGTTTAAAAAAGAATGACCAGTATAACCAAAGACCCTCGAAAAGAAAAGAAATGTAGGGTGCCGTTCCTGGCTTCTGCCAAGGGGGAAGAAAGAATGAAATAATTTTTGAAGCCGCAAAAAAACCGCCTCTCCAAGGTCACCGCCCCCCCACTTTGATTGACTTTTCTGCCTTCCCGATAACTATGAGTCATGTGATTTGGACGAGATGAAAAGTATGGGAGAGAGGGGATATGCTATAACGTATAACGGTATGTACCCTATAGAAGGAGATCCCTCGGGAAAATAACATGTAAATAGCCTATGCCTACCTTTTTGTATAGCTTCAAACCTTTCATGCTCATCTCTAACAAAAGTACATGTAACAAGTGAACTTAACCTTATTCCCTCACCGCCCCTTCTGCCACATATATACTAGGCGGTGTGTAACATCAGTACCAAGTACATCAGGTGATTGGGCTGGAATATCTTCATCTCCGGTGCGTGATTGATAACCCCCCTCAATCCACATCACATCACTTGCTTGCTGTGTCATCGACCTAGTGGGGCACTGGTTTCATTGATATTCATCATCTGATCTTGTGATCCCTGTCCAATTCACTATCCGTTGCCGATCAGGGTCGTTTTGCGCGCCAACGTTGATCATTAAATACCCACTGTGTCGCAGCTTGCTAGACATAATTTGAGTCCCTGCATGTGCATTTTCTTATCATAGAAGCTGCCTATGTAGTCAAACTCTCTTATTTGTCACTTCTAAATAGTAAAAATACCCTATCTGCCCTTCGTGTTGCCTATACACGGATGATGCAATACCTGGACTAACTTGGATGCCAAATAGTTCACAAACCACGTCCTCCTGACTCTACACTCTTTCTGTCGTCACTGAGCGGATGTCTTCCGATGATTTTCCACACTTCTCACAGCACAAACCCTCGTCAACCAGCTTTGCAGATGTCTTTAAAACTCTAGCTGTCGGTCGACCCAAATCACATTCCCCAGTCCCATTACAGGAAAGCAACAGTGACTCGCTATCTCACACGGATAGTCGCGGAACATATCGGCGTGCATACGGATCCGAATCAATGCATCGTGGCAGCGTCGTCTCGAGTTCCTCGGACACTCCGAGTGGCATGGATTTCGAGACGTCACTCCACAATCTATCGCAAAGGCAAAATTTAACCCAGGCGATTGAGGAGGCGGAGGGTTTATCAAAAGGTCTCTCATGGTTCAGCTCCGAGCAGTCCGTGGTGCTGTGGGAGGCTGCCGAGTACCTCTTGCATCATAAAAGCTCGTTGGATGCTCAGCAAAGTGGTGCCAGATTATTAGAAGCGATCGCAGCCCGTCAAGATCTGTCTCCGTCGGCTAGGCGCCTGGTTTTTGAATCGATAACTTCTCCAACCGAGCCGGATGTGATTGCTGCGCGCGTACAGTCGTTGATCTCTCTATCAGATCATGGCAGGAAATTGGATTTCGCGGGTTCCTCGATTCTCCATATCATCTCCTCGTGGATTGTTCCTTTCTATGAGACAATCGCATCTGCGCGATCAAAGGCGAAAAAGGGAAAAGTGGTTAAACCACACGGACCCACTCACGATGAAGCAGTATTTGGAGATCTCTTCCAATTCGCGGTCGACCTGATCACTTTGCAGCGAAAACAGCCCACTCAGGATGAAATCGAAATGCTTCTCACAGAAATATTTACCACTTGCAATAGAACAAGTGTAGCGGCAGATATCAAGAACTCGTTGGCCGTGTTCGACGCTGTCATTATGTATGCCGATGTGCCTGACATAAGCTTCCAACCTCTCCTGGAAGTCCTTTGCAGCATCCATGCATCAGTCAAACCCCTCTCTGGGCCCACCTCACGAGCAGTGCGCAGTCTAGCCAAATCACGAAGACAGGCTGAGATGGTAAACACACTTCTTGACTTCCTGAGAGATTCGTGTGCCGTCGAACAAAGTCGGAATTTGAATATTCTCCGTGGTACACTTTATGTGTTCTCTGATTTTGTTCGTGCTTATGGACAAGATGGCATGCCCGAGCTTCCGTTTGATCAACTGATGGAATCATTGCAAGCCATTGCGCAAAAAGACGACAGCAGAGTGGATGCCGACCTGTTGGATCTGTGTCTAAACATTCTGGAAGGAGACTATGTTCGAGTCGCATTAAAACAAGATTGGATGGCATTTGCAAATCTCCTCATACTCTGTTCTCGCAGGCTCGTAGACGAGTCAGCGCCGTCCCCCACTTCTGCGACTAGCCCTCAGCTCAAACCTACGTACGACGAAACCAAGTCCTATATTCTGGCAAATCTCATCCGCATTGCTTCTGTACTTGAATCCCAATGGGAACAACTCAACAGAGAGCAAAAACAACATGCGGTCCGGTTCCTTACGAAGATTTACCAGCACATTGAGCCTCCACAGGCTGAACTCATCATTAATTCGATGAGAGAAGACAAACTTTGCCATCCTTCCAACAACTCGAATTGGGCTCAGCATTGCCGTGACCTGGTTGAGTGCTTCGTTCAACCACGAAAGCAAAGCTCGGACATCCGCATCCTAGCTTTGGACACCTTGAAAGAAGCTCTTTCCGGCCATGAGGATTCGCTTTTCTCCCAGGAGCACGGTCTTCTTGGACTTCTATTGAAGGATTTCTCGGCAGAGCATGATCTTCTTTTCTTAGAGTCCCTGGTTTCTTTGATAACCGACCCGGCGATACAATACAGTGATGATGATACCTTCAAGTTGCTGATAAGCACCATCGGAGCGCCATTGCAGACAGAGCTTAATCGAGACGAACCGCGCGAGCATCCTCCGAGCCATGGGTCTCAGCGCCGTACATCCACCACGAGTGTTTTGGAGTTAAGCTTGACAAACGTCTGTGCTGTGGGTCTCGTGAAGATGATGCTGCGGGCCTTGAACCTCTCATCGGCCAAAGCTGTGATGGTTTTCGAGGCACTTCTAGACATTGCTCAATCTCCAAGTCGACCAATAGACTCTCGTTTGACTGTCTTAAAGCTACTTTTCCGACTGCGATGTGACTCGGCTGGGTCAGTCACGGTCATATCAACATCGGAGAGTGACTTCTTGATGAACGTGCTGGGTCGCAATCTTGATGCTGGCTCTAAACTACAGGCCCCCAGCGACAGCCCCACCCGCGAGGTTCCTCAGCATGATAATTCGCCAGCCTCACCAACCGGAAAGATTCCAATGAGAGACTCTGCCTCAACCCCTATGTCGAAGTCGGCGCCAGGGCGTGGCTCCATCTCTGCCCGTGGGTCAAAATTGATGGCCCCAGTGTGGACATACGCTCTACCACAAGTGCTTCCAGAGCAACCACCTGGAGAATCTAGTCCTGTAGTGTTTGCTTACGCCCACCCGGATGAACCTCTCCCCGCCGAATCACCAACAACGGAAACAAAAACTACGGGGCTACTGAAGGTCAAGATGTGGCTCGAAGTCGTAATCACCTTGTTGCAACGAGAAGCCGACTGGGATGTTTACAGCTACATTCTCACTCATATCGGACCTCAGCTTGGCAATAAAGACTTTTTCAGAGATGCCATCCCCCAGATCACGCTCCTTCGCAGCATTCTGTGTGATCAAGTTAAGAATGGAACTTTCCACGAGCCTCCTGAGACAACCGGATTGAAAAAGAGCGATGTGGCTGCCTGTATCTTCGATGCGCTTTGCATGCTTGTCAGCTATCACGAACACTTTGCGAAGAGTGAAGAGGATGATATCGTCCGAGCTTTCATGCAGGGTATTATCGGATCGTGGGGCGGCACGTCCCGTGGGTGCATTCAAGCACTGTCACTGTGTTGCCATGAAATTCCAATGTCAGTCACGAAATCTTTGAATAGCATTCTTGATAGGATGTCAAAAGTGATCACCATGTCAAACATTGCTGTCCATATTTTGGAGTTTCTAGCTCTACTTGCACGATTGCCTGATGTTTACGTCAACTTGCGTGAGGAGGAGATCCGCACTGTGTTCGGTATCTGCATTCGATTTTTGCAGACCTCTCGAGAGCATCGGTACAAAGCCGCTGAATTGGCTGCTAGGACCTCTCTGGCGGCCCAATCTCCTCAGTCTAGGCTCAGTGCCGGGGCAAAGGAAATTGCCACTCATGCAGCTGAAGCTGTCGAAACCTCCCAAGATGGAATGTCAAAGTACATCTCGAATCTCACCTACCATGTCATGGTCTTTTGGTTCTTGTCTCTCAAGCTTCAAGATCGACCCAAACATGTGAATTGGATCACCAGCAGGCTCATCTATCACGACGAACATGGAAAAGAAGTGGTACAAGAACAAAGCCAAGTATTTATTGATTTGATGCAGCGAGTAGCTTATTCAGATCTCGGAGATACCATCCCCTTCGAAACCTTCCCTCCTTCACCTGAGGATGGCCCGGTTGCAAAGAAGTCCTGGGTTGTAGGCATGAGTATCGTCACCGTCGAGAGCGCCGGATTGTCTGGATTGTCTCAGATAACGAAGCGCCAGGCATCAGGCACCACCTACTCTGTCTATCAACAGCGAACGGCTCCAGTTCTGCCGCATCAAATTCCTGCAACTCCAGATGCCCATTTGCATTCCGACTCCATGCGCACGGCAATCCTTCCGAGTCACATCATGCTTCAATTGACTGCCACTGCCTTCCCTACGCCTACAGTCATGCAACCCATCCCGGTTCCGGAAGACGACATCACTCGACGTGCGATTAGTAACTTTGATCGCACCGACATTGTGGATGGCCACCGGATCGGCATTCTATATATTGACAATGGCCAGACAAAGGAGGCGGATATTTTAGCCAACACTGGTGGTTCTGCGGATTATGAACATTTGCTTTCAGGATTGGGAACCAAGGTGTCGCTTCGGAACCCCCAATTCAATCCGCAAGGATTATATGCCGACACTGATGGAGAATACACCTACGCTTGGCGGGATCGTGTGACTGAAATTGTGTATCATGTTGCAACGATGATGCCTACGGACTTTGACCGGGACCCGGCCTGCGTCAACAAGAAACGAAACCTTGGCAACAACCATGTGACCATCGTATTCAACCGATCCAACTTGCCCTTCAACTTTGACACAATTCCATCCGAGTTCAACTCCATCAACATTGTCATCACCCCGTCCTCCCGGATTGCCTACGACGAAAGTGGCAATGCCAATGGCGAGACAGACCCGCAAAAGCTCTTCTATAGCGTGCAGGTCCTGAGCAAGCCCGGATTCCCAGAAGTCTCACCTGCTGCTGCACCCAAGGTCATCTCCGGCAAGAACCTGGCCGCCTTTGTTCGTATTCTTGCCCTCAATGCGTCCGTCTTCTCTCTTGTCTGGAACAACAAAGGTGGCGAGCATACCTCGTCCTGGACTACTCGTCTGCGAGAAATTAAGAAAGTCCGCGAGCGGGCTCTCACAGCCCAAAGCCAAGGCTCCGAGGCCGCCGAGGGGGCTTATCCAGGTCTACGGCGGAATACCAAAGCCAACATCTTTTCTGAGGAATTACCCTCTCGTGCACCTCAAGTACAGACCGATTTCGCTGCGGAATGGAACGCAGCGGCGGACACGAACATTCTCCAGAATTTGGATTTTTCACGCTGGGCCCGCTGATCTGTCTTTTCTTGTCGAGAAGATTAGTCTTGACGATGGCAATCTTGAGCGAGATGACCTCTATAGTCTACCCTTTTCTTCTTTTACTGCCCGTATCTACAAGACACCCTTTCCTCTCACTTCCATTCTCTCCTTATCTTACCCCACCTCCCCCTACTGAGAAATTACCGAATAGTTTCCCCTCCCGATGACCAATGACCCCTATAAACGACTTCATGTACATCATCTTGTGTGTTTTATTTTCGTGATGCAAGACAATTGCTGCATTTGTGAATACCCCCCAAAAGTTTTTTTTCTTTATAATGTGCTGAGCGACTGTCGCGATTAAGATTAGCACTAAATAAATCAGTGTTTTATACTCCCACATGATGCTTTCTTAGCTGATTTTCCACTTCTCTGCAGTTTCACATTACGTCGCGTATATGTTGGATTTAATTTATATTGTATCTATTTTGGAGTTGGCATATTTAAATAAGTTGTGCAGTACTCCGTACTCCGTACGGAGTACTTTTTATTTGGCTCTACTAATCCGCACTAATAGAGAAAGTGAAATTGCCATCCCACTTTTGAGTGGGCGTAGCCTCTTCAATAAAGTGGGCTGTTCGCACACAGAGAAATTCCACGCAACAAGAACTAAATTCGAGCTTACTAGACTTTAAATCTTAAGAGGTGATGTGGTTAATTTATGAGCCTTAACTAACAGGTCAAGTTAGAGAGCACATCCAACTTCCACCTTTAAATCGGGAAATTTGCTCCGGAAAATAACCGACACATTGTCTCAAATCTTAGGGATTGAGATAATTAAGATATCAGGCAGAACTTTTAATAGAATTAATAGAACTAAAGAAATAACAGAACTAATAGAGCTAAGAGAGCTAACAGAATAGCGTAGGATTATACTCCATATCGCTATTCTATTAAACCACTTTCAATTCCCACTCTCTTCTCCTCAGGTCTATTGTCTTTTCCGCCTGTCATTACATTTTGCTAACCTCGATTGTTTCTTTCATTCTCTTTATATATTTCCATATTTCCATTCTACCAATCTGATATTTCAAATGCACTACTTGAAGTATGCCGCTGCAGGCTTGGCCGCTGCGACTCTGGTCTCAGGCCAAACATACACCAGCTGCAATCCCATGAAAAGTATCTCACGCTCAAGAATTCAGAACAAAACACCGTCTGATGGGTTATAGAAACTTGCCCGGCGGATGTTGGCACCACCGAGTCGCGCCAAACTTTCGACTTCACCCAGAGCTCGGGTCTAGATAAGTGGACTACGACTGCCGGCAGCGTCAAGACAGGCCCAAACGGCGCCGAGTTTACCGTCGACAAGGAAGGCGATGCTCCCACCATCCAGACCGACTTCTACATCTTCTTCGGCGAAGTCTCGGTCACCATGAAAGCAGCCCCGGGCACGGGCATCATCAGCAGCATCGTGCTGGAGTCAGACGATCTCGACGAGATTGACTGGGTAGGACAATATACTTTCTATTACATCCTCCATTTTTTTCCTTACATCTAACCCTCAATTCCGATATATCAGGAAGCCGCTGGTGGAGACACGACCCAGGTCGAATCAAACTACTTCGGAAAGGGCGACACCACGACCTACGACCGCGCCATCTGGCATCCTGTCTCGAGCCCACAGGAGACCTTCCACACCTACACGGTCGTCTGGACCAAGGAAGCCATCACCTGGTCCGTGGACGGAAAAGCCCTCCGCACTCTATCCTACAACGACGCGAAATCCGGCACCAGATATCCCCAGACCCCCCTGAACGTCCGCATCGGGATTTGGGCCGGCGGCGACCCGTCCAATTCAGAGGGCACCATCGAATGGGCTGGTGGCATAACTGATTACTCCAAGGGCCCCTTCACTATGTACATCAAGGACGTCACGATTGTCAACTACAATCCGGCGGAGTCTTACACTTGGTCCGACCAGACTGGCTCTTATGAGAGCATTGAGTTCACTGGTTCTACTAACTCGACTTCGGAGAGTTCTTCGACTTCCAAGACTTTCGAGGCTACCTCGACTACTTCGTCTGCCTCGACTACTTTGACTACTTCGACTGCCTCGACTACTTTGAACACGACTGCGGCGACTACTTCTGGGTCAGTTTTTTATATCCTGCTCGTTTGTTCATGCTATATCTAACACCCCTAAACTTTGTAGAAGCCTTATCCCTGCTGGCAAAACCGCCACACCGTCTAGCTCTGTCTCCAGCTCTGCCTCTAGCTCCGGCTCTGACTCTAGCTCTAGTTCTAGCTCTAGCTCTAGTGCCAGTTCCCCCTCCGCTTCTCCGGCTTTTAACGCGGCTTCGAACTTGAGCGCTGATAGCTTGGGTCTCGTGTCTATCTTTGCCGCTATCTCTGGGTTGCTTTTCTTATAGTTTAGTCACCTGACACCTGGTAGTGGATTGTATATATATCGTCTGCTGGTGGCAGTTGATAGATCTCTCTTTTAGACATTTCCCGTTCTCTTGATTCCTCTTTTTTTCGTGTTTTCTTGATTCAAATCATTTCTATCAAATTGAGTGTAGACACAAGGAATTTCTCACCTTCCTGTTTAGGAAAGTCAATGGGCGTTTGGAGTTACGTCACGTAACTCCGTGTCTTCCTTCGGTCTCTCCCTCCTTCTCCTTTCTTCGTCTTCTCCTTTTTTATTGTTCAAGGCCGGGATGGTGGATTTGTGTCCTCCTTTTTCGTAGCGCAGGCCGTCAAAACCTGCTGCTCGTGTGCTCATTTACATAGTACCCGGTAGCTCTGGAACCGTCTAGCGCACGGCTGTTGCCATGTGGACTTGTGATTTGGTTTTGTCCTTTTTTTGGCCTTGATTTTCTTCTCTGCTTTTGCTTCCTGATACCCATAGCCCCTATAGGGTCTCAATGATGGTTTTGGTTTTGGTTTTGGTTTGATATCATAGATTTCCAAGGTTCCCTCTCGGTGTCTACGCTTATATCTAGGAAGCTAGTCGTTATCTGCCGGGACGCCGTCGTCCTAGAACAAAGCACGCTATACCCTGCGCAGCCATGGTGATGCAAATGTCAAAGCTTCGCCAGGCTAAGATTTCATAGAGAGTCGTTGTTTATATCGTCTATAGTGTATCATTTCTGGTTTAGTCCGTGGGCCGTGATGCAGACATAGATTTTAGAGCGGATCTCTGGTAGCATTATGTGTATTATGTGTATTTTGTTTATTTGATAGACCGTGGTCACGATTATAATAAAAGTATCTAACTATCAACACAGATAGTCGAATCAAAAAGAAATAGAGAAGAGAAAAGAGGGAATTGTGACGTGAAACACATGTACAAATGTGAGACCGAGGCGATGCAGAGAAAGGGAAAGATGCAAGGGGTTTTGTGTACACGGCTGTAGCCGTAGGATAAAACGAAGGGTGTAGTGAATGGATGGTGGAAAGAGAGATCTGGGGACAAGACAAAACTTCCACACATCCAAGCATGCAAGTTCTGACACCGCCATCACCAACCAAAGATCTCCCCAACACTCAGAGTACTCCAACGCACACCGCCAACGGCAACGACCATCAAGACAACATCGACAACAGCCAGCACCACCGAACCCATCATGAAACGAGGGCTGAAGATGCGGTAGAGCATGAGATGGCGACGGAGATGGCCGGCCCACATAGTCGTGGCGAGATTAATAGTCGCCAAGTAGAGGATATGTGTTCCAGCAGCCTGTACGACATCGGAGAGGATGCGTGTGGCTGGGTTCTTGTTTGGGTTTGAAGCTGGGACACGGTCGTGGGTCTGAAGGGGACGTTTCCAGAGGACGGTGAGGGGGACTGCGATGGCGGCTAGGATCTGTGCGCCGAAAGTATTGAGGACGACGAGTAGTGGGGACCAGGGGTATTGGACTGTTGTGAGGGGGATGAAGGCAGATTCCCATTGGATGCTGGAGAGGGTGGCCTGGTGGCCTGTTTTGAAGTAGTAGAAAGAGCCGAGGACGCCGAGGATGATGGGGCCGATGGAGGAGTTTGACAGTGTTAGGTTGTTTGTGTCGAGGATTTCGAGGAGAGAGAGGATTTGCCAAAGGAGGAGGGCGATGGCGCCTTGGCCCATTGGCTTCTGCATGAGGATGATAGCGAGGGCGAAGTTGATGAGCAGGAAGCAGAAGTGGGTTCCGTACACGTTGCCGAAGCCGAGGATTGTGACTGTTGTACGTGGGCCTTGTTGCTGGCCGGCGACTAGAGGGGCCGGTGGGCTGTTGGGGTCTTCGGTGGGTTTTCTCACGTTGATGCTAACGCAGGGCTTGGAGTAGAAGTATGCTGTAGTGCCTGCTGCCAACGCGAGAACGAGAACGAACTGGGCTAGGAAGACACGGACGAACTTGAGGGTTTCATCGCTTACGGGTAGCCACTCGCCGTCGTCGGCACCTTCGAGGATCCAGAATAGGGAGGTGACGAAAAGACCGAAGCGGAAGGCAAAGCCGATCCATAGCGATGCGGCGCCTTCATATGACTTGGAGCCAGCGTAGAAAGACCGCACGACGCTGGGCAGAAAGAGTGTGACCAGGAAAGGAATGGCAAGCTGCCAGGGGGCGGAGGTGGATGAAGTCGATGAAGCGTAGTACGTGGAGCGACAGAAGGGCATCTGTTCTTCACGGCAGAGGCGAGAGAAAGACGCGATTCGGCCCAGAATCACGAAGAGAATGGAGTGGTACACACCCAGGATTCGGTCCGTGGTTTGCTTCTGGCGCATAGACGAAATACCAGCGCACACGCCGAATGTAGTGAGGAAGAACAGAAGAATTTCATCTTCCCAGATAGTGTACGAGTTCGAGGCAAATCCAATAGACTGAGAAACGGTAAAGAAAAGCGCAAGCCATCCCCACATACCGTTCGGGAGAGGCAGGGTCAGGTTCGCAGGTTTCTTAACAAGAGCCGGCGTAGCTCCAAGGATGCTTCCAGCAGCAGCCAGCAGCGCGGTTCCATCGACTATAGATATCTCGGTCAGGCCAGTCAAGCCCAATACAGAACCGGCCACAGCTCCAACGCCAGCACCCACGCTTGCGAATTGAAGCAGACGAGATGTGAGTTGGGTTCGATCTGTCTTCAAGCCTCGGGCATAGATGATCAACAAGATAATACTAGACAAGAGAATCGCAACCCCTTGGATCATGCTTGGCACATCGAATCGAGCCCACAAGCCACGGCAGATATCAAGAGTGTGACGCTGGTACTTGCGGTAGAGTTCATTGCTAGCGCGAGCAGCGGTCGACTTGGACGAGAAACCCTTGGAAGCAGACTTCCACTCCTCTTCTGCAGCAGTCCAAAGCAAAGCCGACTCCTCATCATCACCAGCACCTCTGACAACCGCATATTCGTGCTGATATCTCTTGACCTGGGCTGCAGTCAAACGGTTGACAGTCGCCAGGTTTGCCCAGTTGTTCCCACGTGGGCCAGAGAAAGCCTCTTCAATAGGCGAGCCTAGGTTGTTGAACGGGATGGGCATTCCAAGGAGGAGAGACAGCGTCGGAACAAGATCGATCTGAGGCACGAATCTGTCGCGCGCGAATTGAGGCGGGAGAAGCGTATCTTTGCTTGTGCGTCCAAAGATGCCACGCTTGGAGTACATCCACAACGCGGCCTCAACCTCGTCATCGGACTCGCCGCCGTGGTCGCCCTTGATGTCCATCCCGTGATCTCCCATGACGACCAGAAGAGTCTTATCATCGAGCGCAGCAATGATATCGCGGATAACACGGTCCATTTCCTGAAGCTTGGATGCCATGGCCGCATGGTTAGGACCATATCTATGACCTGCATGATCTACGCCGAGATAATGGCCAAAGATAACATCCCATTTCTTGCTGTTCTCCGGCCGGAGGAGCGGGAAAAGATGCTCATTGACGCCATTGTCGACAGTGTGCAAGTCCCAGACATTGAACGAGTCATACGCATGCGTGAGATTGGTATCAAAGTAGCCCGGGAATAGCGCCTGCCAGGTATCATCGCCGAGGTGAACCAGGTTCTTCCCGGCGCTATGCAACTGTGCGACAAGGTTGTCCTCGTCGATGGCGGTTCCGGCGAAGTTAGAGCCTGCTTCTAGGAAGGTGGGCAGGGTTCCGGTGGTCAGGCCTTTCAGGCGGTTCAGGGTGGTTGTCGGGGGATCCGCAATGAATGGCAGGAGGAAGGCGTTGGCGGGGTTTTGCACAGCGGTCTCGTAGAGGACAGGGATGTTGTTGTGGAAGAGGTGAACTGTGTCACTCTCTCCCTTCGAAGCGAATGGTACAGTGAAGTCATAGCGGAGGGCGTCGATTATGATGACGACGGCCTTGTCGAAGGTTTTCTCGTGCCAGCAGCCTTTCTGCTGTTTACCCCCCAGGGCTGTATTGTGTGGTTTGGCTAAAATGTCCTTGAAAGGCAAAACGTCGCATGATGATTTGTTCTCGAGGACCATGCGCGTGAGAAGAAACCCTTTTGTGAACAGATAAATACCGGCGACATGCAATAGTCTGTCATTTATCCAGCGTCAGTTCAAATTTATTTTCCAACGTGTCCAGCCGGTCTTGAACCTCAAGCTCTGCTAGGCTTGAGAAGAAACCACTCACAATATCCACGCCAGAACACCCATCACACCAAAATGCTTGGCCTTGAACTCATCTTCAAGCTCCAACGCCTTCTTATCCAACAAAGCATCTTGCTTCCGCTTGGACTGCCCGCTAGCTGAAAGATCGGAGCTGCGAGGGGTGGCAGCTGGAAGGCTGCTTTTAGGGCTGTTGGGCTTTGGGCTAGTCCCCATAGTCCCTGCAGGTGGTGTGACTACCATCTCCAGGGTCTATTGTATGATCGAAGGTCGAGGTCGGGTAGCTGGCGCGCCAGGTCGCAGATCTGGCTGCTGGAGGCCGAGGGGGCACCGAGAGAGCCGTGAGTGATGAACACCGTGTGTATTTCAGGGGCAGGGAAGCCGGGGGAGATATGTGGGCTAGATGGGGGGGGGGGGGTAGGGGGGGGGGAGGGGGGGGGGGGGGGGGGGGGGGGGGGGGGGGGGGTTCGGAGGAGATTGCGGAGGTCTGTACCCCTTTCTGTGCTCTGTCGAACGGCTTCCCTATATATCAAGCAGCTATAGCATGGACATAGTTTGGAGGAGCGATGTATACAAATCCCAATTAGGGGGAAATCTGTTTAAGAGAAGAAAAATAATTCGCGACAGTCGCGGAACCCACGGGGGAACTCGGCCTCGGCGTTTCTGATTGGCCGGCTGCGGGTGCATTGCGGGAGTGCCCTCCAGGGTCATCACCTTTATGGCTTCCCTCAATGAACATACGTGTGTTGTTGAACTGAAAGTGCCACGATATTATGGAAAGAAAAGTTGCACCATTTCGGAAAAATAGGGGTCACCCTTGCTTTTTTCTCTGAGCTTCGGTCTTCATTGTTATTTTTAGATTCGAAACGGTATCTTCAATCTCGCCATCCCACAAATACCTCGTCTGTCCGGAACCGCTGGGTGCAGGTAGATTCTTTTAATGGAGTCTGGAAGCCCGTTTTATACGCCATCATACCCGCCTGAGCAATCATGATTCCGTTATCAATGCAATAACGCTCATCTGTCGCAAAAACAGAGCCACCCCGATCCCGCGCCATAATCCCCATCATCTCTTGTAGTCGCTCATTGGACCCCACACCGCCGACGATCAGCACCTGCTTTGAACCGACGTGCGCCATTGCGCGCTCAGTGATCTCAACCAGCATGGCGTACACGGTCTCCTGTAGGGAGAAGCAGAGGTCGGCGCGAGTAGGTCGATCACCGGGATTCTGATCAGGCTGCTCTTCTTTATTCAGGCCAAGAGACAAAGCCAGTGCATCAATCGAAGCCAAGATACCAGAAAACGAACAATCCATGCCCTTGACTACATATGGGAGATCAACAAGCCGACTCCCTTTCTTTGCGAGCTGCTCAATATTGTAGCCCGGGAACGGATCGTTGGGGATATGTAGCGTGCGTGCAAATCGATCCAGGCAGTTTCCGACAGCGATATCAAGTGTCTCGCCGAAGATGCGATATCGCTTATCACTATAAGCGATGACCTGTGTGTTGCCACCAGAGACATAAAGAACGACGGGATTTTCAGCGCCGGTAATCAGGCGGCCCATCTCGATATCTAGAAATAGTCAACTTTATATAAGCCACCTCGCACATCCAAAGACTTCGGGAATATTCTAGTAAGATATTCGACAATTCTTCGATTTCATTGAAGAGGGGTTAAAGACATACGTCCGACGCAGTGGTTCACTGCAACCAATGGTTTATCCCAAAGTAGACTCATCATCCGCGCCGCAATAGCTATGCTCTGTAGCGGGGCACCCATCCCAGGGCCTTTGGTGAAGCAGATACAGTCCACATCTTGCGGTGACAAGGATGCCTCTTTGAGAGCCTCCTTCACCATCTTGACGACCCATGCGCGGTGGTGTCGCGCCGTATCCTTAGGTAGGAAGCCTTCGCCTGGTGGGGCATTGTAGGTGTGTCGAACATTTGCAAGGACCTGCGGTGTGCTGCCGTCTGTGGGATGTAGGATGATGCCGATTGCCACCTTGTTGGCGGATCCTTCCATGCCGATGGCAATCATGGCGAATAATGAAGGGTCAGTTTACACGATGTTGGTTTATTTCACATGTCAGTAAGTCATCTTTACTGATTAGGATGGCTCATCCCTCGATCTGGCAATTTGTGGGCACCTGTGTGCTTATGTAATACGTAGTAAGACATCCATGGACGTATTTTCCCTTCGTAGGGACACCAACACTACTCCGTACACACAGAAACGGACATTTAAAAAAATACATCTGAGAAAAGGACAGATTTCAGACATGCCTAAATACGACACAACATAGGAGGACTAAGTACATACATTATCCAGCTGCCGAGCACCAAGTAAAAAAAGGCACATGAGAAACGAAGTAGAATAGAGGGGCCCCTAAAACATAAAGATAGGACCCCATAAAGTGGGGGAGAAGAAGAGAAAGTCAAAAGCAGGAATACAGTCACATGTATATCAGACCCTAGGAACGTAGCAGGGAGGAAAGAGACATGAGGAACCAGGCTTAAGAAGTAGAACGCCAGAAAGCAGAGACAAAAATCGGCAGGCCCTCGCTATGAACGATCCAGCTTCGATGAATGTTGGAATCCAAGCAGTGTGGTGTACCCGTGAGTCTGTCCAGAAACCGGGTATTCCGACGATTTGCTTATTGAGACCAAGACGGAAACTGAAGGGCATATGTGCAAGCCATGTAGGCCAAATCGGGGAAGGAAGGGTATGTAAGAGGTAGAATCGAAAAAAGGGTTGCCAGTGTACTCGTCATGTTTTGAGAAATCGTCGAAGGTTGGAGAGAAATTGAGCACTATGTGGGCGGAATACGCGGTCGGTCAGTTGGGCGAGTTAGTTTGATCACACGCCTTTACTGATATGTCTTCGTCTCTATCTCCTTCAATCCACCCATTCGCTCAATGTCGAGGGACTGAAAGCGTCCAGTGTCGTTGCTCTGGTAGGGCGGAAGGTCCTCGTGGCAGGGTTCCAAACCGATGCTGCCCGCGTCACTGATTCTGACAACGACCATACGGCCAGAGGTGCGTTTGCCGCTGGCATCTTCCTCCTCTGGGAAGGTAATACGGATCTCGGGCACAGGGCTAGGTGGAGGACTGTAAGAGTTCTCCATGAGGCTGCGTTTCTCATCATAGACAAGCACGGAGTCGTTTTTGTTCGTGGAGATAGTTAAGTGGCGTCTGTTGGGCGACTCTCCATTGTAGACTGGGAGCAAGTTTCGCGTCCGAGACTGACGCTTGCGGCGGAGGATAAGCAGACCACCGACCAGAACGAGAGAGAGCAGAACGAGAACCAGGAGGGCGATTAGGAGGTCGACCATGGCGTTTGAGAGTCCGCTGTTGCTGTCATCGCGAGCAACGATGCGGGGGAATAAGTTGTTCATCTTGTTAATTGTTTATTGTCGGTTGTCGAGAGTTGGTTTTTCGATACCGAGTGTGGGAAGTGTATGATCGGAAATCGACAGATATGTATGTGATCGTCGAGTTCGGATTCCCAAGGAAGTTCACGGAGTCAATCCGGGGAAGTAAACAGTGAAGCGCGATGGAATGTTCGTGCAAATTGTCGGTCACGGGATCGTAATGAAAAAAAAGTCGAAGAATCGGAAACGAGAGTGAGTAGGTTAAAGAATGGACAGCAAGGTGAGCAGCTGAAAGAGTGAAGCTGGCACCTGCGAAGGAAAAGAATGGAGGGGATGGATGAGAATGAAGGGAAAACAGAAAAGGGAGGAAGGGGAGAAGAGGAGAAGGGTTGTAAGCCTAGAACGCTTTACTATTGTTAGTGCAGAGCTAAGCTATTCAGAGCTTAGCGTTGTTGACTGGGTGTTGCTCGGGGCCTCTTGGCCGCAGGGGTCAGCCAATCACAGTTGATCAGTGCCTGGAGAACGGACCCTTCGGAGGCCATTTACGCCCTCTCATTCGTCAGGCGGCTCCACCGAACTATGCCTGTTTATTTTGGTTCCCCTGAGGCCCACGCCAATAAACTCGCAGGAACTGTGAAATCCGGAGTATGTTGTACATAACTTGTAGCTATAGTTTTACATCATACTCTCCAACGGGATAATTTGGGCGGGGGAAAAGATAGAAGGTCATGGCGAGTGCTTAGTCTAGTCGTGAATCACTCGGGATTTGGTTCACGGTGCAGTTAAACTAAGCTGATTGTCTAGGTAGTGACTTGAGTTGTGCTTTCTCAAGGCTGAATGCTTATGTAGAACTATGCTATAAGCAGGAAATGAGTGTTTCAGAAATTTGTGGAGGGAGATTAGATTTCATGCACCTGATCTTCGAGACACATAAACAAAGCCCTAGTTCGCGTCAGCCAACACAAAAACTAGTACAAGTAAATGGCACCCATTGTTTGTTGTGAAATAAACAAAAAGAAGGTCGGTCCAAGTTTGAGACTTTGAGCCTCGTGAGTTATTTTATTATATAAGAAGTTGACGTGGTTGTTGAAATATACCGAGGTGCATAAACAAGCACCGAAAATCAACCATGGCTAAATATCTTGGACCTTTTTCTATTCTTCAAATCTGAAATACGTACCATCACTATTATCTAGCTCCATTCCAATTGGATGGTTTCAAGAAAAGAAGTAGTGTGTTAGGCTCGGATGTCTGCCTATGTTGATGTATAAAACTTATTCACTTGGTGAAAATATATCACACAATGGATCAAGCTACTTTGAAGAAACCGTTCGAGGTTGTAAATCATGGCAATAAATCCAGACTAAACATCCCCACACCTGAAATTTATGATAATTATAGCCACTGTATGCCAGATGCTGGATGTAGTTGTATGTATCCTTCTTGCATGGATTTTACCGTTACATCGGGGACAGAAAGCACATAGGCACGCGGTCCCAGTGTGACAAGTAAAGTGCTCAGTTTAACACAAGCACTTTCTCTGTGGATTCTCAGTGCTTTCAGTTCTTAGTTCTGTTATACTCAATTAGTCGTAGTATGGTAGATGGTGCTACGAGAGCGATTCCTTCATCATTTATAATAAGCTCTGGATGTGATTTTGGGGCGCCTTTGGCTTCCGTGTTCGGGTAGTTAGTTCACTTTCCATATCCCCTTCAGTTAAAGCTGTTTGTTGATTTGCAAAACATATCCCGATCAGTGGTGTGTACTTTAAGTTCTTATGTGTGAGCGTTTGGCCAGTGTGCCGACACATGAGAGACATAAATAAAGGTAGTTATATATCGGGCATGGGGATCAATCAAGGCAAACCTTGGAATTAACTTCCTCTAGCTGACAGAAGTTTGCCATCAATCCAAAATGTCCGAAGGCCAGTGTGATGTTCCAGCAGTGATTTGATGCTCTACAACAAAACCCACCCGAGATTCCATTGACACTGCCAAGACCCGACACTCGAGATCAAGAACACACCTAACACCACGTCGCTATCAGAATTTGTCCATTGCCCCGACTGAAATGTCCTATGATATCTTGGCGTACACCGCAGTGGACATACTCTGCACCTTTTCCAATGCGGTCAGGGGCCGCCAACACACAAATTCGATACCTCACAAATTCGGAGAAAGGACGATCATCACAGGAAAGGCAACAACCCAGTACCCGGAAACTGGTAGCCCGGCCAACGTCTGATAGTCTCTGCAAGCCAGCGGTCATCGCGCTCGGAGCGACTGGGTGTGTCTAAGCCTACAGGAGTTGGACGCAAGGCAGGCAATGCCCCTCAGAGATCAGATCTGGGGAAGGTTTCTGCGAGTGATGGCCTGACACTTGACCTGTGCAACCCCTGTGCAAGGATCCAAAGGCTCGTATCCTTGTCAGACTCTCAGACTCTCCCTTTGCCAGTCAATGTCTCGGCCTTTTTCCAATCTCGCCGGGAGGAATTACACCGTGATGACTGGACACCCCAACGTTGAGGGCAATTGTTCACCAACACATGCTAGATTCTTTTTTTTTTTTTTTTCTCCTCTGGGTTTCTATGGGCTTCTGACCCGATCAGTAAGCAGTTTGGTCTCGTCATTTAACAGGCTGCATCCCACACTTTTACCCACATATTCATCCAAGGGTCAGTGTGACGATGCGCCGAAGCAAGGGGCTGGCCGAGTCTATGGAAGTCTACCCAGTCGAGAATCTTTTTTTGCGCGGGTAGGTCGTTTGGATCTGGGACCCCTCAAGGCCCGAAGCGTACTTCTATCGATGGTCGCTCTTGCAACACTGGCAGTTGGGGTTTAACTCGATCATTGATCTATTGAGGGTTAAAATCAAGGGATTTGAGGAGCAACAAAAAACCCCACCCCAAAAAAAAAAAAAAAAAAAAAAAAAAAAAAAAAAAAAAAAAAAAAAAAAAAAAAAAAAAACTGCCAAAACACAAGAACGAAACAAATTCCCCCCTCACCCCATTGAGTTCCTGACCAGGCGGAGAAAGTCAGCCAAAGAGAGACGCCTTGCCAATCCTGGAATGGCAGGTAATCCGCAGGTAATCCACAGTTAGAAAGGTGGCGGCCCTTGGCTCTTTCTGTCAAGAATGTTTCCGGCTCCAACCGGATGCTATACAGTTTAAAGAGGCAAGAGTTTCAATTTGAGAAAATCCCAAGATAGGGCATAGGTATATAGAGTGTACCTTACTTTGTAGTCAAGACTAAAGTGGGAGGGGCTTAGTGGGCCCGATCGGACCTCCAGAAAACCTTTAATTTTTAAGATAAGCTGGTGCCGAGACTTGTTGCAAAGCTTCATTCAGTATAAGGTAGAACACCGGTTTTTACGCTGAGTTGCTTTTTCCTGATTCCTTTTAGCGATAAACCTTCTTCCCTATATCTGTTACATAGGCACCACCGGCTCCGTTCGGGAGTTCCGTCTACAGAGGGGTTCCATGGTCAACACCGATGCCAGACAGTTCTTTAGCGGAGTGGATAGGAACTTTTGGCCGAAGTGTTAAATTTCTCCCATGGTGACTTCAGGTTTGCTCGTTCACCTCTAATACATGATCCATTCAGTACTGTTCCAGAGACTATTTGTTGATGTATTAAGCTGGACCATGGAAGATGACGCGACTAGGAACCTAACAGGGCAATGTAGAGACAGAGAATAATAGAACTGCAATAGAAGAAATGGAATGAAGTTTGATCGAAAGATGCATACATATCGAAAGTATGCATATGTATCATCTTTAGTATGAAGCATCTAATTTTGGACTTCATCGTCACAACATGATGTAAAAACAAGACAAAGAGATGGGGCCAGGCTAAAAAAGAAGCGCCGGGAGGTAGATCGCGGTGACGGTCAGATACGTACGCCATCAACAAATGGCTGAAAAGGTACTTGGGTTTACCACCAAACTCTAACCTAAACCCAAGTACCACCATATCCTAGTCAGGATCGACCTATTTACATGGTTATGGTATTACACAGCAATACAGCGGCTGATCTGCCTGAGAAATTCATCTTTCTTCTTGTTTCTTGTTATCTATCCAATTGACTCTCTGATTCTGTTCTCTTTTTTTTTTTTTCTTTTCTTTTCCTTCTTTTTTCGTGTGACTCTTTTTTTTAAAAAAAATTTAATTGTCTTCCTTTTATTTCAACCGTCTCCTCTTATTTTTTTTTGACCATTTCGTTTTTTTTCCTTCCTCCATCACCGCCTCGAATAACCCACCCCCAGAACAGCCACAAAAAAAAATCCATTGGGCTGTCATGCTGGCGCCTGTGTGACAGCTGGACTACATTAATGCCGTGCCTTGTCTCTCGTCCACATTCCCTTCCATCGATCCACTGAATCCTAGATTCTCATCTTACTTGCGCGAGCGCATTCCATTATCCTCTCTTACTTCCTCGAAAATCTCCCCTTCAGACATCCCCAAACAACCCCTTGCCTACGCCAATCAATCTAGGGTCCCCCAACGTTCTGATTGCCATTCTCGGGGATCGCCTCTCCACAAGGCACATGAGGACGATCTGCACACTGGGAGATTCTTGGAGCATGCACGGAGCAGAGTAACGTCGCGGCGCCTTCTCAATTCTGAACACTCCGGCTACCAACTTGCAACCCCACAGCTGCAGCAAACGAAAAGGGTGATAATAATCGTTCCAATTCTTTGTCACCTTGCATCCTCTATCACTGTCAGGCTTGATCGACCTTCCTGCCACCGTCAGAATTTCTCGCCTCATTCAGAGCTCGTCGCTCTTCCTCCCTTCCGTCTCCCTTCCTCTCTTGCTCCTGTATAATCTGTACATGTCCTGGGTTCGCCGTTGAGCAATACAGAAGACAACACTCGTTTTCTTCATTTCGCTCTTTCTTGTGATCCCTTCTATCCCCTCCTTTGGTGAGCCTTCCCTTTCGGACCCCAGGATACTCTAGGTGCCCTTGTACTTTTGCCTGAATCTAGCATCCCGTTGCAACATCTGTCAATATGGCCCGAACCCTGCTAACAAGGGTCCCCTCTCATCGCAGTCTTATATTCCCTTGTGTACGCCGTCTCTGGTGCCTGGTGCCCGTTTGCAAATACTAGTCGACACAGCATCGGCCGATCGTCTCAGCTTTGTGATTTATTACCACGAGACGACACTCTCCGAACTGCCTACAAAAGCCCCTCGCCGTTCGAGTACATATCGATTTACTGTTCTGCCGATCGGAGATTTCCTGGGATGGCTACTACCATGGCCGCAAATTCAACCAGCGTACACAACGTGAGTGGCACCATCGATGTCGATCAATGGAGACGCCGATAATGACAGATAATTTAGGCACGATCCAACCGGGCCTCCAATATGAGTTCATCCGGGATGAACGACCGCACCCGCGGATCTCAAGGCAACAGTGTCGGCAAGGGTTTCGGTGCTAGCAAGGCGAGCTGGAAGAACAACATCTGGGGCGACTCCAACCTAGGAGGATTCGGTGATGGTGAGTGATGGCACACTAATTACGACTTGGGATATGCTGACGCAGTTTGCAGAGCAACACCTCAGCGAGACTGCATTCGAGGGGAAGTCGGGATCTGGTTCCCTTCTCTCTACATCGGAGTCAGACGGCTGGTCGGGACGTGCCAACCTTCCATGGAGCACTGTGAACACCAACCCCTCCTACCAGAATCGAGGCCTCGCAACATCCCCCACGCAGACTCGTGCAAATGACCGAAGTGCTCCTGCCATTAACGAAGCTAGTGACAGCTCTTACTTCGCTCTACCACGCACCACTGCCATCAACACCACCGCAGGCACTGCGGGCCACCGACCGTATCTCAACGCTGGGTCGGAGGGTGTGTCCCCGTCCGGAGAAGGCATCACCTTCGGTGGATTTGCCGGTCGACGTCAGATGAACACCACGGGTCTGGGTGGCAGCCCTGTGGGGGCCACCTTCCCTGTGAAGCCCGGCTTCGCCAACCCTCTTGATGGTGCCAGTACAGATGGTGTGGGTGCCTCAATGGGAATGGCACCTCTGGGATCTGGAATTGCTGAGCATATGTCTCCGCCCCAGGGTCGTACCGCACTCTCGCACGCCTCTCACAACTCCGCTTCTTACACTACCCAACGCCCCACTCACTCCGCTCATCCATCTTTCTACTCCGACAATCACAGTGTCGATGGCCGCTACAGTGGTGGCTCGATTGACATCAACGCTGGGTTTAACAAGCTGCAGCTGAATGAAGCTAACTACGCCTCCCAAGCGGCCCAGCGACCCTCGTTCGTTCCCCATGCATCCTTTGATGGAACCTTCCAGCGCGGAAAGTATCAGAACAATGAAGATGCTTATCAGGCACTTGGATACACCGCAGAGGCTGCACAGGAGATGCAGCTTGCTTACCAGGCACGATCCAGAGCCGCGAACACCGGTTCTATCTCACCCTCAGACTATGCTCGCATGGATAGCCCCATCTACACCGGCGTGGATGGGGCCGCCGCTCAGTACCGCAACGCAGGTGCGAACGAAAGCCAAGTTGCAGCGTTTGAGCGCAGGCTTCGAAACTTTCAGGAGCAGGAGCTTGCCCAAAGTTCCGCGCGGATGCATTACCCTCCTTCTTACGACTTCCAAGCTTACCAGGCCTCTCGTTTGAATGCTATTTCTGGATTCTACCCAGTGGCTAATCTTAGTGGCCTTGGTGCAGCTGCTCTTGTCTCACGCACCCAGCGTGAGCATGATCCTACCCAGGTAGTCCGCAGCCCACTCCTAGAAGAGTTCAGGGCCAACAGTAAGGGAAACAAGCGCTACGAGCTGAAGGATATCTACAACCATGTAGTCGAGTTCAGTGGTGACCAGCATGGCTCTCGCTTCATTCAACAGAAGCTCGAGACCGCAAACAGTGACGAGAAGGAGCAGGTGTTCCGCGAGATACAGCCCAACTGTCTTCAGTTGATGACTGACGTCTTCGGCAACTATGTCGTCCAGAAGTTGTTTGAGCATGGCAACCAGACTCAGAAGAAGATTCTGGCGAACCAGATGCGCGGTCACGTTTTGGCCCTGTCCACTCAAATGTATGGATGCCGCGTGGTCCAGAAGGCCCTGGAGCACATCCTGACCGACCAGCAAGCTGGGATGGTTAAGGAACTCGAGAACCATGTCCTCAAGTGTGTTCGTGATCAGAACGGCAACCACGTCATCCAGAAGGCCATCGAGCGTGTTCCTTCGCAGTACGTTCAGTTCATCATTAATGCTTTCCGCGGCCAGGTCAACAGACTCGCCGCCCATCCTTATGGCTGCCGGGTCATTCAGAGAATGCTTGAGCACTGTGAGGAGGTCGACCGCCAATCCATTCTTGCCGAGCTTCATGCTTGCACTTCCAATCTGATTCCTGACCAGTTTGGAAACTATGTCATCCAGCACGTTATTGAGAACGGCGACGAGAAGGACCGCACTCGCATGATTGATATAGTCATGGGGCAGCTCCTTGCCTACTCTAAGCACAAATTTGCTAGCAACGTGGTTGAGAAGAGCATTGAGTTCGGTGCGGAACATGAGCGTATCCACATCATCAGCACCCTCACCTCTACGAACGACCGCGGCGAGAGCCCTCTCCTTGGTCTCATGCGTGACCAGTATGGCAACTATGTCATTCGTAAGTTCCATCCCATCATTCGTTGTCCGCTATACTAACACCTCAACAGAGAAAGTGCTGGGCCAATTGAAGGATGCGGAACGTGAAGCTCTCATTGAACAAATCAAGCCACTTCTCAGCCAGCTGAAGAAGTTCAGCTATGGCAAGCAGATTGTAGCTATTGAGAAGCTCATTTTTGACCCCAACTCACCTGCGACCGGCCCTCTGTCCAACACCACCTCGACCACCCCCCCTCACTCCCACAAATCCTCCCCACAACCCGCCAAGCGCTCCATTCCCATTGAACAGCCCCGGGCCCCTTTCATGGGCAACGCCCCACCCACACCTCCCCCGACGGATGCCCAGCCTACCGTCGATACCACCCTCGAGTCGAAAGGCCTCGCTAAGAGCACTGTGACCTCGGTTTCGAGTCCCGAGACAGGCAACACCGGTGTTACCGTCCCGGTCGATGTCACTAGTGCTCACTAATTCGTTGCACACTTTATCTTGCTCGCCCAACATAATCTTTCTAATCCTGATTTGATCTGAGCAGAGTGACTTCTTGTTCTCTATCTAATATGGGGCGTATACATACAGGGGAATTAGGCGGGATATATGTTACCAACGCCTATGTGATTCTCCCCTACTTGACCATGGATTTGACGGCGCAACACCGAGGGCCTGGAATGTCTTTATTTCTTTATTTCTCTTTTTTTCTTGTGTTGATCTCGATCTCGATCTCGGACCGCCGACTTATTTCTTATCTTACCTTATTTGTTCTTGTTTCTCTTCTTGACATGTTCATTTATTCTTACGACTGTGTTTGTGAATCATTGTCAATGCTTCTCGCTACGAGATCCAGGTCCGAGAATCAATATGGCTCTGGCGTCTTTGTTCTTTCACTTCTTCCATTTATTTTCATTTTGTCACGGGGTTAAGGGCGGATGTGATGGGGGAAAAATTGGCAATCGGCTCGGAAAGGGAGGGAACGGATATGATCTTTCGCTCTTCATGATTTCTCCGAGCGCATATGCCCATAGCAGGGGGTCCCGGACCTTCCACATTCACATTCGGATCCAACAGAAAATACGAGGAAAAGAATCAAATCAACCAGTTTGCACAGCAGTTACCTTGTGCCATGGCATCCGCATCATCTACCCAGAACCACCTATCGCTTATTTCTTTCATACAAATATCTTTCCGCTATTCCCTGGCCAAGTCGACATATTTCAAGTCATGTCTATGATTTCTGATCCTGGTCCCATGGCTTTCCTTTTCTCAACAAGGTGATCTCATCAAAGGTGTTCTTGCTTCTGGGCTTCTCAGTCAGCATGGAAATTCTGCTTGACTTTTGGGAGCTTGTTATAGCTCCCGGCGATTGTGGACTTCGTGCTTGTTTCGGGTTGCCATGCTGTGTTGATAATTTCGTGGTTTTTCTTTTCTTCCTCTTGCTAGTGGCTGTATTATCAATGCATTATGACTTGACTTTGACTTTGCTGAGTCTCATTGCGAATGACGTAGAATTACAGCAGTCATAAATTGTAGCATGCTCAGCGCTATGACAAGACCCCAATGTAAACTCGGCAGCGGATAGCGACCATTCGCGCCTAGGATAATCACTCCAAACATACATTTGAACATTTTGAAAGGACAATTAAAGTACCTCAACAGCCAAGTGATCGCTCTGCACTCCGGTATGCTAACTAGCACGTGACTGGGGTAGATCACATCACACGTGACCACCGTCCCGTGATGCCCGATAAGACGGTGCATTTTGATAGAGTTGGAATGTCGGCACTTCCACTTCTACTTTGACACTGAGATCAGCATTGTTTCTCTGCGCGTCAACAGACAAAAGCCCACGCTGTCGATCAATCCACCGGTTTCGCTAAACTTCCAATCCGAGCTTGAAAGAATCTACATCCAGAGTCGGCATCCAGACAAGCTCCGAGCTCTCTCCATCCCGGAAAACCAAAATCTACAAGCTTACGACAAATAATAATTACCACAAAGTCCACACCGAATTATCCGCCAAATCATATCTTAAGAGATTCCACCAAGTAACCTTCAAATCAAATTTCACCCCAAACCAACCAACCAACAACCGCAAAAATGTCCTCCAACGTCGGCCTCACAACCCCGCGCGGAAGCGGCACATCAGGCTATGTGCAGCGCAACTCCGCCCTCCTCAAAACCCGCAACACAGGCTACGGCGCCCCCTACCCGCCCGTCAGCGGCGCAAACGGCAGCGGACCAATGGACCGACCATTCAAGCAGCGAGTGCCGGACAAGCAGATCCTCGAGCACGACCGCAAGCGCGCGATCGAGGTGAAGGTCATGGAAGAGCGGGAGCGACTGGAAGAGGAGAATGAGCGGATTGAAGAGGAGGCGGATAAGAAGAAGAAGAAGAAGGGGAAGAGCGGAGCTAAGAAGGAAGAAGATGGCGATGCGGATGAGGGGGAGAAGGTTCTCAGTGAAGAGGAGATTGATGAACGGTGTGATACTCTTCGGCAGCGCTTGCTGGTGGAGCTGGAGGAGGATTTGAAGCGTGGGGAGTCGGGATTCAAGAAACCTTTCCCTGGGTCTGCGGCTGGGGCTGGGAGGGATAGGCGCAATCTCAAGTCTTATCAGGTTCATGAGCTTGCTGAGGCGAAGATTGAGGAGACGGAGAGGTTGCGAAGGGCTTTTGGGTTGAGGGAGGATCGGGAGACCGGGGAGATTTCTAGTTCGAGGGATTATCGGGAGAAGAGGAGGGATTAGATTTGGTCTTGACTTGTTTTTCTTTTTCTCTACTTTGTCTTTCGTCTCAAAATAATGGTGTTTGATCGGAGTTGGGGTTTTGATGGGATGATCATGGGAATAGGGTTGCATGAACAAGTTTCTTTTCTTTTCATTGTTGTCCATGTTATGCTGTACAATCTTCTTCAATGCAAAGAAATGAACAATTGGATATCATAACCTCATCTATAATACACCAAAACCAGTACCTATGCCACAAACTTTTCAATCACCCAACCCTCCTTCGGATCCTTCTTCTGCACAACCTTCTTAGCAGGCATCGGCCACCCCACCCCACCCTCATCACCCACCAAAGAAGGAATAACCCAGCAAGATCTGCGCGGCGGCACACCCTCAATAGCATCAGCCTTACCAATCGGCTTTCCATACTCAATAAGCGGCGTGTCATGCGCAATCGCCGAGAGCTGCAACCCACTAGGCGCGACAAGCGGGAACATTCTAATCTTAGGCACCTGGTCCGAGACCAGCGAAGCAGAAGACTGCTGCAGATGCGAGTAAGTGATATACTTCGGCATTTCCTTGGGAGAGAGCTTAGCGAGCAGCGAAGACGGATGCACGTAAACAGCGCGCTCCTGCAGATCCTCTCCCTTGCCATCCCGGGAACGGAAGAGCGTCAGGTAAGGGACGTCGATGGCGCGACGGGGCGCACGCGGGTTCTCCGGCGGGACGGGGGCTTGATCAGCGCGGATAGCGACATGGTCGATGAAGCCCGCCGTGACGATCTGCTTGAGGGCCTTGATTTGCTTTGACGAGGGCTCTGGCAGACGGGCTTCGTAGGCGGGGACCAGGCCTGGGTTGTTGGAGCGCACGATGTCGGTTAGCTGGCGACGGAGCTGGGTTGCTTCCTTGAAGGCCTTTGCGCGGAGGAACATTTTCTCGCTGAAGGCGTCGCCGTCCGAGGCGTAGCCGTACGCGCAGATTGCAGAGAGGGACTTGAGCGCGTCGGAGGTGTCGTCGTGTTTGCTGAAGAGTCGCTGGGCGCGGGCGTATGCTTTGTTGCGTTGCGCGCGCTCGTCGTCTTCCAGACGGTCGGCGTTTGTGTACACCTTGCGTCTGTCACTGTCGCTATCGCTGTCGTCGTCGACTTGCTTCTTGGCTGTGGTGGGCAGGGGTTGGTTTGGGTCGAGCTGGTTCTCTGGGACGAAGAGGTCGCCGACTGCTAGGGCGGCGACTAGGGCGATCACGTAGGGCATGCAGCCGTGTTGGTGGCCGATGTGGAGCATTTTGCTGAATCGGGGGGAGAGGGGGTATGTTGAGAGACGACGGCCGATAGGGGTTACCTGGCCGTCGGCTGTGAGGGCGCCCAGGTTCTTGAGGAGTTTCTCTGCCTTCGCGAGACCTTGGCGGCTTGGGGGTGTGGGGAATGGGAAGTTGATCACGTTGTGAAGACCCATGCTCTTCATCTGGAGGACAACGCCTTCGATGGGCGTGCGGAGGATTTCTGGGTCGGTGTATTCAGCGAATTCACCTTCGTAGACCGCAGAGGAGTACATTCGGTAACAGTGGCCAGGACCTGTTCGACCAGCTCGACCAGCTCGCTGGTTTGCGCTTGCCTTGCTAATCCAGCCGACCTGGAAGCTTTGGACTCCAGTGAAGAGATCGAATTGCTTCTCCTTGGCGCGACCGCAGTCAAAGACATACTTGATACCGGGGATGGTAAGAGATGTCTCGGCAACGTTGGTTGCGAGGATGATCAGTCGGGAGTTCTCTGGGGCCGGCTCGAACACCTTCATCTGTTCTTTCGTGGGAAGTTGGGAGTATAGAGGCAAGACGTGAACGCGAGTTGACGCGTCCATGGCCTCTTCGCCTTCAGCAAGTTCGAAGCCTTCGTCTTCCTCTGCTTCATCCAGTCCGGTGATTTCCATGTCACTATCGTAATCATCATGTCCTGGGTTATCCATCTCGGTGCCGCCCAGCTCCAGGTCCTCTGCTTCCAGAGGTGCCTCTGTAGCTGAGAGCTGCACCTTTGCCTGTGTAGTGTCTTCCCGCTGGGTAGGTTTGAATGCCTGCTTCAGGCGCTTGGAAAGCTGTCGGATCTCGTTCTGACCAGTCAAGAACACAAGCATTCCACCGGCAGGTAGTTTGCGGTGTCCGCGTGAAACCTTGCGGAACGCATCTTCGACGTAGTCACGCTGCGTGCGGCGGGAGAAATGAATTGCAACGGGATACTGGCGACCCTCGGCTTGAACCAGGGGAGGTGCGCCATTACGGAAAAGACTTGGGTTCTCGGTGAAATCCGAAATACGGAGAGTGGCCGACATGATGACGACCTTCAAAGGCTTGACAGACGGGTCCTCTTCGCTCAAAGACTTGCGTAGGCCCACAATACGACTGACCATTCCAATCAGGATATCAGTGTTGACGCTGCGCTCGTGAGCCTCATCAATAAGAATGATAGAGTATTTGCGAAGGGCAAAGTCATCTGCAATCTCTCGTAGAAGAATACCATCAGTCATGAACTTGATGGCTGTCTTCTTCGATGCCGTAGACTCGAACCGGATTTGATAAGACACCTTCTCGGCATGTTGACCCAATTCCTGAGCAACACGGTTGGCCATACTCACGGCCGCGACTCGGCGAGGCTGGGTGACACCAATAAGACCCGGGTTAGGGCTACCTGGGGAGCCGAAGCCGGATTCGAAGAGGAACTGGGGAAGCTGGGTTGTCTTTCCACTTCCAGTAGCACCCCAAATGACAACAACAGAGTTATTGTGAATTGCCTCCATGATTTTCTGTTCTTCGCCAACGACGGGCAGTCCAAGACGAGCAGTTTGGATTTCCTCCGTACGGTTAACAGCGACACTGTACGCCTTGCGATTAGGGTCGCCATGAGTTACCTGAAGCTCCCGAGGAAGGGGTTCTTCTTGGATGGTATTGTGGGTTGCTGGCAACTTAGATGGGTCGAACACCTGCTCTTCTTCGGTCAGAGCTCCTTCGGTGGGTTTGAACCCTGCGGCTTCGTTGATCTGTTGCACCGCCCAAGATTTGAAGGCCGACTGGCGAGTCTGAAGCGTTGGCTTATCTTCGTCCATTTCGTCATCTTCCTCGTCTTCCTCGTCTTCCTCGTCCTCATCTCCAGAAATATCCTCGGAGGACGAAGTATCTTCCTCTTCCTCATCCTCTTCAATGTCACTTCCGGACTCCTCCATATCGTCTTCATCCTCTTCTTCTTCATCTTCATCCTCCTCACCCGAGTCAAAGCCCTCCCATGCAACCTCAGCCTTTGCCGGTGCAGGTGCAGGTGCGGGTTTCTTCTTCGGCGCGCGCTTTCGCTTCTTTAGAACAGGGAATCCATCAGCTCCTAGCTCCAATGGCCGCTTAAGTCCACTTCCAGCAGCTGCCTCTTCTCGTAACTTTTGTTCATTGGGGTCTGTTGCGGGATCGGAGACTTTCAGGTGGATGTCCGAATCGTCGGTATCATATCCTGAGATGTCTGCGGGAGCATTGTGTTTCGGCGCGGAAACGGCCGGTGCTGATACATCGTCATCCTGTCTTTTGCGCTTGGAAAGATCTCGGGAACTCTTTAAAGATGAAGTGTCGACAGAGGACTGCGCTAGCTTTTTCAACAACTCGATATTTTCTTCCTTCTTGAGTTTGTTTTCCTGCGGGGATGTTAGAACCATATCTTCCTATTGCGGCTGTCCACATACAATATATTTGTCCAAGCGCTTCTGCTTCTTTGAGGACATCTGAGGATGCTGCTCTTGTAGCTCTCCCTTCAGCTTCTGTCGCCGTGCCTCTTTCTCGTCCTTGGAGACGGGCTGGAGCTGTGTGACATTGGTATCGGTCGACTCGCCGTCTGGGTTTTGGCGGTGCCTTTGTTTTCGTAGACGTGGTGTAAATTTAGGCGGCATCTTGGATTACCGCAGCCACTCTGGCTGAGAAAATCAGATAATTGACTGAGTATGCAAGCTCTGCAATCCAACTGTTTCTTCATCAAAAAAAATTAGGGCGGTCGGATACTGCCGGACAGTCCTGAGGCGGTCACCAACCGCTGCCTAGATAGACATCGACCTCCGATACACCGATGTAGCCAACCTCACCTATATTCTTCTCTTTCTCTTCAGTATTCGAACAAATATACACACTTCAAATCACCATGGTTGAATCTTTTGATACAAGCTCTCTGGAGAATTCCCTCAACCTACCATTTCCTGCTACCACTAAGCAGATTGCGGGGTTAGTCAATGGCACACAAACAGATGTGATGATAATGAGCTTTACCGATAAAATTATGGTCACAATCTCACAAGCAGGACGATTAGCACACTGGGTATGTATGCTCTCAATTTGGCTTCAGAATTCATTCACTAATGGCTCATAGTTGCATGTACCGATGGAGAACCAGAACCCAGGCACTGAGGGCATGCACACCCTCGCTGAGGGCGATGATGCTCTTTTACCCCTCAAAAGCCTAACTACCACTACATTACTAGGTGGCTATTCTCAAGGACAAGACACAACTGGTCAACTACTTGCTCGTCAGATTGCCACAGCCATTGCAATGAAAACACCTAGTGAAAAGAGATTACTTCTTGTTGGCCTCGGCCTTGGCAAATCAACTGCTGACAGAGATTCATTTTTTGCTATTGTCGATCTGGTTCTGCAATGCCTATGAACTCAGCATAGGCTGATCTCTGACTGAGAGCAAGGTAGCCATCAGAACGAGGCCTGCGCGAACTCTCGGGCTCGCTCCAGAAGCCGGTTCAGTTTCTTGCCCGTGATCTTTCCGTGAACCCGGAGTCGTTCGATCTCAACGAATGCGCCGCATACCAACAGCTCGGCGAGAGCCGTCTCGTCGAAGTCCTCGGTCTCCCAGTTGCTTCTCAGTTCGACAATCATCGTGTGAAGGGCGAGAAATCCATGGTTTTTGTGCTTTAACATGAACCCAACAAAATTGCGAGTGCGCTTCCTGGCCTTCTCGGGGTCATTGTCACCCAGCGTGAATTTGATCGCTCGGATCCGGAGCGTCGACAGTTCTCGGAAGATGGGGAAATGTGGGGCAAGGTAGCCGTCTCTGGGGAAATCCACCACCACCAGAGTGCGGTTTCTCAGCGAATTCATGTATCCAAACCACGCCTCTGAAATCCAGTTGAACGAAACAAATCGCATGGAAGTTGGAAGCTTTGGGGTCATTCCATCCTTCTTGAGAAAGATGGGCTCCTTGCCGTCGTCGAACACGTACTTCCAGATTATCGCGCGAATTTCCAGTGGCAGCCACTCGAGTGGGCATGGGCTGCTTCTGTCAACAACCACGTCCGAGGGGCATTTTTTCATGTCGGCGAGGAACCTGGTCTCGAACGATTCCCACTTTTTGCCAAACTGTAACCAGAGCATATTCTTAAAGCCATACTCAGCAAGCTTGTATATGAAGAAAAGTGGCTTGTCGAAACTGGCATTTGTCAGATCAAATGGACTGGCTGACAGAATCACTCCCATGGTGCTATATCAACTTACTATGCGTGCGATACCTTCTCGGATGCTCGGGCAATATCCACGACTTGGTCGGACTCTTGGGGAATAGTCGAAGCTGCTGGACCCGGGACCTCCGAAGCTGGGACGTCCGAAATTGCATTCACGGCTTGATCAGATGCAAGAAGGACATCTTCAGCCACCTGCTCATCCAAGGCCTCGGAAGCTGGGACTTCTTCGGCCAAGGCCTCTTCAGTCAAGACCTTCGAAGCCGGGGCCTCGAAAGCGGTCGCGTTGTCACTCTTGCGCATGGTCAAAACTCTTCCTCGGTTACACTCACGCGTGGCCGGAGCACCCTCTTTGATGAAACAAACGGTTTTATTGGTCCTCTTCAATGAGCAGTGGCCAGGTGTGATGAAGGAGCGAGATGGAATGAAGGGTTATGAGGGGGGTAAAGGATCGTGAGGGGACCATGTCCTCGTCGTCGAGCCGACGCCCCGGCGTCGCCTCGGCGCTGTCCCAACAGATCTCATTCATATATCCTGCTACATCTCGTGTCTTCAGTGTTACAGATACTACAAATTCTTTCATCTGAAGAGCTCACAGCTTTCAACTTACCAGTTCGGATTTAGGTCTATTCCGGTGCTCTTAGCGGCATCATTGTGCAATGTATGTCTATTTCGGTGTTTATCTGAATTGTTCAAGGCTATCTGTCAGGATTAATCACCGTGCACTGGCCTTCAAATGAAGAAGATGATAGCATGTTGAATACTAAATCATGCTTTTTTATCTTTGAAGTAACTGGGTAGGCCAAGTATGTCTGAATCTTGCCCATCTCTTCAACTACTGGCCAAGCAAAGACTGGGGTATAACATTAAATCCACATGGATCTTTCACTCACAATATAAGAGATCTAAAGAATAAGACATAGGACTAAATATACGACACATCGCAAGCGGAGATTCACTCTTGATATTGCGGCATGGCCAGTCACGTGGTGAGTGTTGAACAAACAGGGGTTCCATATGGAGACGACACCTGTAGGTGGAACGTGAACAGAGTCATTTTTGGGGGGTTGGGACAATCATAAGCCTCTAAGCCTCTGGAAACTGGAGTCTGTTGGTTACTGCGAGTCTATTCAGTGCCAGTCCGCGCGTAAATTCTCCATTCTCACTTCTTAAAGTCTTCCTTGGGTCTCATACTCCACACAACAAACATTCCATTATTATCTCCCATCCACATCTTTTTGAATCTCTTTATCTCCATCT
This sequence comes from Penicillium italicum, assembly GCA_002116305.1. Lineage (NCBI taxonomy): Eukaryota > Fungi > Ascomycota > Eurotiomycetes > Eurotiales > Aspergillaceae > Penicillium > Penicillium italicum. The sequence goes on along the minus strand of KZ108089.1, from coordinate 318,354 downwards.
ATCTTTCTTTCCTGAAAGAAAACCTGCACTCCGGTCTTTGTGGAGTTCTGCATGATGGGGCCACCAGTGGATCCTGAGTTAGCCGCTGCCGTTGAGGCCTCTCGCCGAGATATGTATCGCCAGCAGAACAAACATCCAGCATCCCAGACACCCAATTTTGTGGATCTGACCAATGATTCGGGCAATGACTCGGGTAATGACTCGGACATTGAAGAAGTATTCCCCAAGTCAAAGTCTGTGGTAAGTTCCGAGACTGAAGATGACCACGAACAAGAGCAGCTACAACGTGCTCTTGCTATGTCGATGGAGCCCAACGAAAGGACCAAAACCCCGGAGCAGGTGCGTGCACCGTCTATCAAACATGCATCTGCCCCGCATGAAGACTCGATAGTGGCGGCGGGTTCACTTCTGGGCATGAACCGGAAGCAGATGGAGGAGGAGCGTCTTGCACGTCTCGCCAAGCGCAAGGCCGACGACGGCTCGTCTCCTCCACCGTCTCAGGCCAGCCGGAAGCTCCCAAGGACCGAGCCTTTGCCAGTCCGTAACTCTGTCGCTCCACGCAATCCGTTCCAATCTGCTCCCCAAGCGAGCACACCTCGAGTGAGATCTCGCACCGAGGTCTGCCGCCAGGCTGCATCAAATGCTCCGAATGTTAACATCCAACCGACCTCCCGCTCGGTGGCCCAGTGGCCTCTTGGGACTGTCAAGAAAACCCACCTCGCCGGTTTCCCTCGCAGTGGGAACGAAATCACCATCGAAGAAGTCATCCAGCGAGATGACTTGGAGTTGGGCGTATTTAGCTCGTTTATGTGGGACATGCCGTGGCTTTATTCAAAGTTTAACAATTTAACCACACGGATTCTATTTGTGATGCAAGCAAATGACGAAGAAACGGTTAGCAATGTACTATGACCTTGAATGACATGGACTAACTTGATTGCGTTTACAGCGAGAGCAATATCGTCGGGACGTTAGCCACATGCCCAATTTCCGATTGTGTTTCCCACCCATGGAGCCCCAGGTATTCTGCATGCATTCTAAGCTGCTTCTGATGTTCCACCCTGGATATCTTCGCATCGCAGTCCCAACCGCCAATCTCACTCCCACTGACTGGGGAGAGGATAGAATTATGGAAAATGTATGTCACTACGCCCACGGGTTGTTCTTGAATTCTCTAACAGTTTACAGACTGTATTTCTTATCGACCTTCCCAAACTCGACGTTCCTGAGGCTGGAAAGACCCCATTCTACGAAGAACTAGTCCATTTCCTCCAGGCAACCGAACTCCACCGCAACATCATCAAGAAGCTAGATGAATTTGACTTCAGCGAGACGAAGCGCTATGCATTTGTTCACACAATGTATGTATTATTTCCCCCGGCATCTTCCTCTAGCTTAGCAAATCACCAGCCACCAGCTAACAACTTAAGTGGCGGAACCAATACCGAAGGCAAATGGCAACGCACTGGATTCAGCGGCTTGGGTCGTGCTGTCAAAACCCTCGGCCTAGATACAAACGCACCCATCAACGTCGACTACATCGTAAGTTTCTTCATCTGCCATGGCTTCCATACATTTAACACCACACTGGGTATATTAACATCACCCTCAGGCCTCATCGCTGGGAAATATCAACACTCCCTTCCTGCGCTCTATCTATCTCGCTTGCAAAGGTGTGCCACCATCTCTCAAAAGCCAAGGCTAAGTAACCTAACCAACACCAAAATCCATAGGTGACAACGCCCTACTAGATTACCAGCTCCGAACCGCACGCCGCACCGAAGTCGACACGCATAACCAAGAATGTCTCGACCACTTCCGCGTTTACTTCCCATCAGATGAAACCGCGCGAGACGTGCATAGCAATGCCAAGAACGCCATTGGCACAATATGCTTCAATCCAGCCTGGTGGTCGGGTGCCAATTTCCCGCGAGACACGCTTAGAGACTGTGTCAGTGAGCGCGGAGTCTTGATGCATAACAAGGTGAGTGTTTCTGGTAGCAGGCTGGTTACATTCTGTTGTTACTAACACACGTTCTTTCTGGTATCAAGCTTGCCTTCGTCCATCCTTCCACCCCGATCGAGATGCCTGATAACAAGGAGTGCCGGGGTTGGGCTTATGTGGGCAGTGCGAATTTGTCGGAGAGTGCATGGTACGTACATACCTATGTACTCTTGTCGCTGTCATGGCAAAACTAACGCGAACCAGGGGTCGAATCGTCAAGGATACCAAGACGAAACAGCTGAAAATGAACTGTCGCAACTGGGAATGCGGTGTTATCGTGCCTATCGTCAGTGAGAAGAAGACCGAGAAGAAAGATAAGGGACCAGATACAAATGGACCTGTCCCTTCGGCTGCTCCTCTCCCAGTTGAGGTCTTTAGGGATACCGTCCCCGTCCCGATGAGAGTGCCCGCTGTCCCCTTGTCGGAGAGCCGGAGGCCTTTCTTCTTTGGGGTTTGAGTTGACCTTGACTCTTGAGATTTGCTTTACACTCTACATCAAAGTCGGATCTGCGTGTACGTCTGCAACGTCCAGTGGAAGTCTAGATTTTCACTATCCTTGTCATGAGTATTTGGGATGGGAATTCAGATGGGGTTGGTTCAATGGGAAACGAATGAATGGAATGGAGGTGCAAACACTGCATAAATTAGCTCCGTAGCATTTATGCTGTGAATTTAAAGCGAAAACAAAAAAAAACAGTTATTGTCCCAAAAAGCAGCGTGATATGACCAAAAACATGTAATATGATATCTAAATGTGTGCTCATTAGCTTCACCTGCTCTAACATATCCAGAATCACGCTCTATGTAGATGAATGTTGACATGAAAAACAAGGTCATTAGAAAAAGAGATCAACAATCACCAAACTTTTGAAGCCCTAGACTTCACTCTTCTTCCCCTTAAACAACCCCTTCACACGATCAACCAACAGTCCAGCCAAGCCAAACAACGACCCAATACCAAAGCTCCAACCTCTTACACGGACAGTGTAGATGAAGAAATAAACCAACGCCCAGTTGATAATAACAAAGGCCAGGAAAATTCCAAAGCAGCGCCACTTATCCTCAACATGAACATTCAAGTTCGCCATATACTGCACTCCATCCTTGTAGGGACAGTACTGGCAGTCCGCCGTCGCCTGGGGGTTAACCAGGTAGCCGGCCTTGGCAATGGAAGTAACAAAGTCACCAGCATAAGCATCACAGGTTTTTCCAGGAGGAGGGTTGAAATGCGTAGCCTCCAGCGAGGAACATTCAATCTGAACATCTGGCAAGACAGCCGAGAGCACACCGCGCAGCCACCAGGTCACGGGATTGACGTAGTACATCCAGTATTTCCAGAAGACGGGGTAATCAGCGTAAGGACGGACGATACCGTTGAACAGATTGACCATAACGAAGAAGAACGGGAGGACGTTCGAGATGACAGTGAAAGAGGGCGCGAAAGCGCAGATCCACTGGCCCCACGAAGCCTGGAAAAGGAAGAAGAGGACAGTCATGAGGAAGACGTATCCTGCGTTTGAAGACTCGGTTGGGAATCCGACTGGGTAGTACCACAGCAGCCAGTAGATCAGACCCGAGATGATAGCAGCGGGGATCTCGCAGACGACGTTCGCCGTGCAGAAGGCGACCCAGCCGTAGATGCGGGATGGGTATTCGCGAGCTTCCCAGAGGGCGCGGTTGATGTAGAACTTCGGGACGATGGAGTTGAGCACGATGGGCGGGATGAGGATGATTAGGAAGACGGAGAACATTCGGTCTTGCATTGAGGCTACGTTGTTGGAGAGCATGTAGAAGGTGAAGCCGTTGAAGATGCCGATGATGACTGAGACGAAGAGTTTGCCGTAGTAGTAGGATGGATCGCGCCAGTAGTTTTTGAAGAGACGGGTTGTTAGCTGGATGGTTTGGGTTGATGTTGGCGCTGCGAATTCGTACTTGGCGGAGACGGATTCCTCGATGGGGAGTTTGCTTCGCTCGGAGCGGATGCGGTCGATTTCAGCGAGCATTTCGCGGTTTTGGTCTGAGTTGCGCCATTCTTCGTTCCAGTCGACAAGTTTTCCGTTGCGGTGCGTTGCTTTCGCGGCGGTTTCGAGGATAAATTCAGCGACGTTCTTTGAGGGCGGGCAGACGAAGCCGCGGTCGCCGAAGTATTTGATTATCGAGGCGCCTTCTTTGCCGACGGGGCCGAAGTATAAAGTGTTGCCGCCCGGGTTCAAGGCGAGGATCATGTCGAATTGCTGGATGATCATGGAAGAGGGTTGGTGGATTGTGCAGACGATGGCCTGACCGGCTTGGGAGAGTTTCTTCAGGAAGCGGACGATGGAGAATGCGGCTTGACTGTCGAGACCGGAGGTGGGCTCGTCCAGGAACAGAAGTAGACTAGGCTTAGCTGCGAGCTCGACACCAATGGTGACACGCTTCTTCTGCTCGACGTTGAGAGAGCCGATGATGGCGTCCTGGATATCCTCGAGCTCGAGAAGGTCGATGATGCGGTCCACGTAGTCGAGCTTCTCCTGGCGCGAGACATCGCGGGGCTGGCGGAGGATGGCGGAGAACTCAAAGGCTTCGCGGATGGTGGAGGTATTGTCGTGCAGATCCATTTGCTCACAGAAACCAGTGCCACGCTGGAAATCAGCACCCAGGTTGTGGCCGTCGACAAGCATGTCGCCGGTCACGACACCCGTCTTCTGGCGCTGGGCCAGAGTGTTGAGTAAAGTCGTCTTTCCAGCGCCGGAGGCACCCATCAGGGCGATCATGACACCGGGCTTGGCGTAGCCGTTGACACCGTTGAGGAGCTTGCGTGTTCCGTTGCCGTAGGGGACGGTGTATTCAACATTCTGCCAGGTAAAGCAGCGCTCACTTGAGGACAGGCGGTTGAAAGAGGTATCATCATTGGAAGCAGCCTGACCACGGGCAAGAGCGGCGTTGTCCTGTGCGCTGGCGACTTTCTCTTCATCGTTGGTGGGCTGGGCGGCGATCTTCTTGGTGCGCTTGGACTTTTTGAAGACCAGAGCACCGCCTCCACTACCAACGAACGAGAGAGTCTCGGCAACGAGGACAGTCACCAAGATGTACAGCACGGTGAAGGCGATGATAACACCAAAGTTACGCCATAGATGGCTGCGCGTGAACTGGAAGTTGGCAGTCAAGTACTGAGCCCCGGGAACAGAAGTTTCGCCCAATGACGACCCAGTCAAGGCACATCCCTGGTACCTGGGGTCCATGCCGGGACCCTGTGGGATAAGCTGGGATGGACTGCATTCCATGACACGATCGGAGAACTCGCTTGTCAAGACGGCCTCGTAACTGTACGCGATCGGGTTGACATAGAACAGCCATCCGAACCAGACAGAGTCCTTGATAAGAGTCTGCTTAGGAATGACATAACCGACATACAAAATGAGCAGGTTGAGCGCAATACCACCGAAGCGCACCGCGTCATCAATAGACGGCGACAATGCAGCGAACATGCGGTAAAGCGAGGTAACGCAGAAGGTAGTCGTGTACACGAACAAGACGTAGATGAAGAACTTAGAAGCCGTCACATCGAGACCACTCATGAAATAGACGATAATAGTGAACGGAATGACCATGCTGAGGATAGCAGGGAAGTCGACAATGACACGAGCAATGGAGACAGCAGAGGGACGATAGAAAGCGTAATCCTTGTGACGGGCGACGATGCCGCGTCCAGTGACGGCAGGCATCAGCTCAGTCAGTTGCATCCAGCCAAGGAACAGAATCGAGAAGAACAGAGCACCGCCACGCGAGAAAGCGCCGCTGGTATCCAGTGATTCTCCGTAGAACAAGGACGAAACAATGAGGCCGTTGGAGATGACGATGAAGTACTTCGTGTAGAGGGAGGTTCTGTCTCCCCAGAGCAGCCAGAACTCGCGCTGCACGCAGGCCATGACCTGGCGCACGAATGAGACGGTGTAGGGCGACTTCTTGGAAACGGACTTGGACTTGGACTGCGCGACCATGGATTGGAAGCGACGGGTGTCCTCCTGCTGGGTGTCTTGGAGAAGTTTCTCGTACCGGGAGACATCCTCCAAGATACAGCTGTGGGCCCGGCTGTTCTTGAAGGTGTTCTCGAGTGCCTCGGCGGTCTTGGGGGTGGACGCTTCACGACCAGGCTGGAACTCGCGGGCATTGGGGTCGCAGAGCGAAGTAAGGAAATCGGCTGTAGTCGATTGCGCGGGGCAGTGGAAGCCCAGATTGATAAAGTACTGTCGTGCTTCATTGGCCGGACCTTGGTAGAGCATGCGGCCCTCGTCAATGACCATCACTTTATCCATGAGCTCGTAGATGCTCTCTCCAGCCTGGTACAGGGTGACGAAGGTAGTGCGCTTGCTGACATCGGTCATGATGCGGAGGGACTTGGCGTAGTCCAGGGCGGTGCTGGCATCCAGGCCGCGAGTCGAGTTATCCCAGCATACCACTGTGGACTTGGTTGCCAGGGTCTCTGCGATACTCACACGCTTGCGCTCACCTCCAGAGACACCGCGAACATACTCGTTACCAACGAGGGTATTCCTGGTGTGAGTGATACCGAACATCTTCAGCAGGGCATCGATGATAATGGGGATGCTTTCCCGGTCTTGCTTGCGGGTCTTGTTGATCAGGGAGAACTTAAGAGTTTGCCAAACAGTGAGCGAGGGGAAGTGCTGATCGTCTTCGGGGTTGTAGTTGACTTCTCCACGGAAGTGTTTATTCTGGTCCTCAGATGAGAGACCACCATAACTGACCTCACCGTGGACACCAGCAAAAGCACCACGGTCGTTCGCAATTGCCTTGAGGAAGGTGGTACAACCAGCCCCCGGACGGCCCAGCACCATCATCATCTCACCTTCACGCACAGTACCACTGAAATCATGAATCAGATCACGGACGGGTGGGTGTTTGCCGAACCGCAGCTGCGGCACGAATTGGCAGACGAGATTGTACAAATCCGGGCCGAAAGTACCCATTACGGCCTGAGGGAGAGTGCGCACGAAAGATGCGCCAGTCTCCACACCTTGCACGGTAAGGTTCTTAAAGACGACGCCAACCTTCTTGGCGGGTTCGCCGGCGGTTGTGCGACGCTCCAGATGACCACCGGTCAAGAACTCACCCAGATTGAAGCTGTTGTCCGCCTCATCCCCAGTCTCTTCTTCGTCTTTGGCCTTTTCTTCATCGCGGCGACTGGCTTGCGACTTCTGGCGACGAACACTCTTGGTGACAGAGCGAGTACGGTTCAGGCTGAGACGAGTGAGTTCGCGGCGCATCTCTTCCATGTCCTCCATGGCGCCGCTGCGGGAGACGCCCTTTCCGGCATCCTGCTCTCCCCAGCGGCCATCGCCGTCACTTATAGACGAGTTGATGGTTGAGCTGTCGGTTAAAGTATCGATGGGAGCTTCGGTGGTATGGTGGACTTGTTCCGTGGTTGGTTGTTCGGAACTCACATCATGGTGGTAGGTCTCGCCAGTTGAGCTGGATTCTTGCCTGGATGACTGGGCATGGGCTTGTAAATCCGAGGTGGGATGTGGCTGTTCGGAATGGCCCTCCATTTTGGGTCAGTGATGGGTTCTACTCTCCGGCAACACTTAAAAAGCAGACAGCGGGTAAATGAATTATGATATGGCCAGGCTAATTAAGAGGGTGGGATATGAATGGAATTAGAAGATGGAAATGTCAAGGAACAGGATTATAAATGAAAACCCCGGATTGGAAGAGCAAAGAAACGATCAACCCTGTTTGCATTGGAAAATATCAGAATGTTGACTTGATCCCGGGGCCATTTGTCAGTCGCTAAAAAGGCATTACAGGACCATAAGAATTAAAATGATAATCGAATGAAAATTCACATGAGCCAAAGTCGAGACGCAAGAGAAGCCCTGGAGAGCTATAGTGGAGTAGTGGAGAATATATGAGTCAAGATGAATCAGGTTTAGACGTGACGGAGATAAGCGGGTTTTAGCTGAGATGGCAGTTCATTGGCTGTTTCACTTCCAAGGCTTATGCAAGCAAGTGGGGCCGGCTTTTATATTCCGTCGGGTTTATTTCATTTCATTTGATTTGATTATTTTCTTTAACATCAATTATAGGTAGAACCCTATCTAGGTAGAAAATGGATCAAATCGATCAAATCGATCAAATAGAAATGGATTTATAATCTTGCTTACGAATGCCTTTTGTTTGGCAAGGTCAACCCCTGTATGTAGTAAGATATAACCATAAAGCATGCAGGATTGAACCTTATCCTGCCGTGCTCAATCGGCCCGCCTACCTATAGCACCCGTGGACACAAGTAGTTCGGCGACTTTCCCAGATCTCACTACTCCACTCGGCCCAAAGCGTACTCCGACTAAAGGGATCTTGGTAATCGGTCTCTCCAGGGCGATGATCCAAATTTTAGTTTAACCTTGGAAAGTTGTCGGGACCTTGGCCTGAACCCACAACAGAGCTCGGCAATGCACGGTCCCGGTTTATTGTTTGTTCTTCTCTACAAGTACTCTGTGGTAGTTACTTGATAGATATTCCATACTTAGGCACGGAGTAGTATCCTAGGCAATTGCCATTTTCTAAATACCAACTCTCATACATAACTGGTGTCCAGGATTCCCTGGAAACATTCGAAGCTCTTATCAAACTACATACCTCCACGTTGCCATGTGAGGTATATCACATGTCATGCAGGCTACACCTACTTTTAGGCATCCATGTGGTTTTCTTTGGAATCCATAGAACTCCATAGAAATCACATGCGTGTTGGATGCTACAGAATGTGCAATCCTCGTTGGAAAGATACGGTCTGACTCGTGTCGCAAAAATCCAATATTGGAATAATGTACAATTAAACTCTAACTCGGGCGAGTTATTTTTGATCACTACTTGCGCTTAGCAGCTGCTTGAGCGATTCGCTTCTGAATCTCTTCCTTTGAGAGAATCTTCACCGCACTGTTGGAGAAGACATAGCTGAGTCCAGACCAGAGAGTGGTACCGGCAACGAGGTACCTAGGATTGGTCAGCAAAACAGAACCAATCAAACACAAGCGAACAAGCAATGGAAAGTAAAAGAGAACCCCAAAAAAAAAGACAAAAACATACAACAGTGAGGATTCGTCGCTGGTGGTCACCCCACCCACCCAACTACTAACTCACCGGCGTGTGGCTTAAGTACGGCTGAGCGGACGGGAAGCCCTGTTTTCCACACCCTATGGTCGTATGTGCTAGGAACAGCCCCAATATGCCTTACGGCGGACTGCTAGGGACTGGTGTTCCAAAAAAACAAAAAAAAAGTACACAGGGGGGTATAGAACAAGAGAGAAAAAAAATCAAACTTACTGGAATCCAGTCATAACCTCGCTCAAATGCCAGGCACTGATAAACGCCTCAGGGACCACAGGCAGCGCAATTGCACTACCCACCAACACCAACTGCAGTGCAGTATTGATCTTTGAGATTTCAGTAGGCTTGACTTCAGCCGAGGGAAGCGAGAAATCCCAGAACCGGGCCATAGTCTTGGGCTCAGGCAGCGAAATCCAACGGTAGTAGATTGCCGAGATAGCCAGACCCACATCGCGACCGAGGATGATCACAGCAAGCCAGACTATTCCATGCGTTAATCCATGTCCACGTACGTATACCACCAAGTGATCAATGCAAGTAGACTTACTCGGAAGAGAGCCATTCACGGCCAGACACGCGACACCAATGGTCATCAATAGCTTATCGGCCATGGGGTCGATGATGGTTCCAACCACAGTTTGGAGGTTATACCGCCGCGCGATATAGCCATCGACGAGATCAGTGATACCTGCGTAGGCGAACAGGGATAGCGCTGCTGTATGGTAGTTGTGGACTAGGAGATACCCGACCACGGGGGCGGCGAGCAGCCGGGAGAATGTGAGAATGTTGGGAACTGTGTAGATATTCTCATGAGAGGTTGGCAAGGGAATTCGGGATAGAACAGGAGTTTTCTTGGATTCCTCAGGTCTAGCTGGGTTAGTAGCTGGTTTGCTTCGCCAATATCCCATTTGGATGTCGGGGAATTCGGCTTAGAGGCTGTAGACCTACTGTTCAGGGGTTTTGTTTTCTGGCGATTTTGAGCCGGACCATCTCTGCTGGGCGAAAAACGATGGTGAAATCAGAGTGGTCTGCAAACAGCTGGGTTTCAATCCTCTGGTGAACAGTTAGGATTGCATAAATGAAGAAGCGACAGACAACCATACCCGGTTGGTAATCGGTTCAATCTCGACTGGACTGATGTAGATATACACCGGAATCCATCCCGCTGAAGAGCTTCAGTCTTGAATAAATTTGACCGAATAGAAAGACGTGCGTTCTTCAACAGCACTTGGGATCCCTGTCGGCTCGCCCGAAGGGACAACTGGACTGCGCATGAGCCAATCATGGTGACACCAACACAAAGATGACAACGGCAGGCGTTGGTAGAAACCCAAAATTGACAAGCGAAACTGATAATCACAAGTTTTCAACTGCAAGCTTCAACTGTGCATACCCGGTCGTTTTCGGGTTATGCAATGGTGATTCGGTCCCAGTGATAAGCCAGGGGACAGATCAACGGAAGCTGTCGCGTCACACAGTTGCTATTAAACGTGCAAATTCGAACCCCCAGTTTAAAATAAAACAAACGAAAAAGCTGATAGCGCAAGGAATGCAAATAAAAACACAGAATGCTTATAGTACAAACACAATCTAGGGATTGTTAGCTGGATGTTCGGAACAGGGGCAACTTAGCTGAACGTGACATACATAGAAGATTATTGAAAATATGACGCTCACTTCTACCAGAAGTTCAATGACCTAGAACCAAGAATTTCTAGATCACGGTCACCTGAGGTTAGATGAATATTGGAGATTGCACCTCGGCGATGAGTTTCTGGTCGGATAAATCATTTATCCGACCGTCTCTATATCCTCCACCTTCAACAAACTATCCTTCCTATCTTCTCCTACTTTTGGGTATAAAAATAATTATGATAACGCGTTTGCCTCTATTCAATCGCATATACTTTAGAATGAAAATTTTATCTCTAGGTTCCCATTTCCAGGAGTCATGTCATGGTGATCAAGCCTATGCTCACCTGATAGCCTCTACCACTCCTGTGACCTAAAAGCCCCAGGTGATGAAAAGCATCATCAAACAAAATTATTTACTTCTAAGCCATTAGCTGAAAGTCTATATAGGACAATATGCCACGCAGGTCAAGCCAAATTACCCGCGTCCGCGTCTAGAAGGAGCCCTAGAGCTAGATGGAGAGCGAGACAAGCCTTCTAGAACGAAACCGCGGTCTTGTCGCTTTGCGGTCGCCACGATGTCGTTTGCTTCTGTCCAAAATGAGCGTGCCTCGGACTCATGCCTGTTAAATCCAATCCGCAGTATACCATCAGTCAAAGAAAAAGAACCACCAGATCCGAACATGGCGAATCCACGCCTAACTATCAACCGTGCTCTCATATATGAGCGCCGACTGCCTGGCGATGCTTATATCACCGCATACGTTCAGCGCCTCCAGCATGGCTTTTACTCCAATGCCGCCATCTCGGACGAGGGCGCCGAACACGTCGATTTTCTCGCCATTGCATTCACCTTTCATTCGCCACACACTATTACACACCGCATCAAGTCCGCCACTATTAGTGTATCAGTTCGTGGAAACTGTGATCTTTCAAGTTCGAAGTCGTATCCTTATGGATATCCGCCTGGTAGCCCCCGCTTCCTTATGCATGCGCCGCACCTGCTCTACGGCAGTGTTTCCCCAGAGACCATGGAGTGGACGTTCAGTCTGGCTGGGTCCCTTGGAATCTCGGAACTGCCCGTCAGCGCAAGCGTCATCCCCTCGGGGAGCCTCAACGGCCGGTACAAGCGGTATGAGATGATGCGCATCCAAGGCTCCGCACGTACTTTGAAGAACCCAGCTGGCAGCGAATTCGATATTGAGGCTGGCAAAATCGTCTGGTCCATGGAAGAAAACGACGTCCAGCGATCCGGCCTGCCACGCGAGTTTACCTTTGTCATGTTAATTCAAAAACCCACGGCAACCAGCAAGATTTCCCTGTCGATTGATGTCGACCCCGTCATCGACGCTTTGATTGGCAGTTACCCACCCTTGCTGCTGAAACTGCCCGAGTACCAGCCCTTGCCGCGGCAGGGCGTCAATTTCCAACAAGAAGTTGGACAGCGGTTTGAGCCCGTGGACCCGGTGCGCGGGTTCAACTTTGCAGAACTCGGGAGCATGTTCGATGAGTATATCGCCATGCCAGGAAGGAAATTCAGCCGTCAGGTATGTTCACCAATCAAGAGATCAATGAATCCCTCAATAAATATGAAGTGAGCCGAAACTAAAAGACCCTTCTCTCAGATCCAAATCCCAACTGACACAGGGATCCCTGACAATCACTTCCAAGGCACCTACCCAGGCCAGTACGGGCCTCTCAACTTAATCCCGTACCAACAGCAACTGCAAACCCACAACCTGGCTCTGCAGAACAACAGCCTCTCCCTGCAGAACAACCTCCTTCAGACAACCATCCAAAACCTCTGGACCACCCAGCCGAAGGGGGAAGAAACCAAATCCCACCCGCAGCAGGTAGGCCCTCAGAGCCAAAACCAAGACCAAGGCCAAGACCAAAACCACTTCTCCCCCAATCCTCACCCTCACCCGGCACCACGCCCCTCCTCTACCCACCCCCAAACGGCCACCATAACCCTTCCCCTCAACCTTCACCTCCACCTCGACCCCACCCCAACCACCCACCGCACCAACCTGGCACAAACAAGCCCAGGTCACTCCCTCCATCCCCCGCGCCGCACACCAAGCCTACGACGCACACAAGCGCGGGAACTCCGCACGCGCGCCGCAAGCGGAGCATCCGCCAACACCTCCACAAACCCCTTACCAAATGTGACCGACTCGATGATCCCGCACACGGGCGCGCGTTCGCAGCGGTGGGGCCGTACTCTTTCGGAGATTGCGGAGAGGGAGAGTGATGGTACTGGTACTGGTTCTAGTTCTGGTGATGAGGAGGAGTATCAGATGTTGCGGCGTCCTCAGACGCCGATTCACTCTGGGATTTCGAGGCGGGATTCGGCTGGTGGTGTTTCGTCTACGGCTGGGCGGGTGCCTGGTGGTGGTGGATATCGAAGGGTCATGAGTATGGTTAACTCGCCGTTGGGGTCTTTGGTTGGGTTGAATGACAGGTAGGGGGTTCTTTCCTTTCCTTTTGCTTTCTTTCTTCTGTGTGGGTCTCTTTCGGTCTTTCGTCTGGGTCAGATGCGCGCCGTGTGGGATTTCTATCATTCTTCCGCTTTGATGGGGGTTTGATTTGTTCTTGCATTTCTGATTAGGTTTTTTATCATCTTTCGTCTTTTTGGTCTTGGTTCGGATGGACGTCAAGGGTGGGTGGGTGGCAGTTTGTCTGTTTATATGTGTGGGATATTCATCGTTCTGCTTTGGCGAGTCTTGATTCGCTCTATGTTGACTTGTTTGTGTTTTGCTAATGTTTGTTCGAGTACACCACTGCGCAGAAGTGTTTGTCTGATTGGGATACATATTGTCGATATGCGAGTTCAGGGCATGTCTGATCTGTTACTGTTTGAGATGCTGGTAGTGTATGAATAGTGTTGAATTATGATTTTGTGATTTTTGATACCGTAGTTAACGATAGTAGGAAACCGTAATGAGGGAGTGACATGTATGTGTATGCGTTCTGAGCACTGCTGTCTAGATAGGCTATTAATGAGATTTGAAGAGAGTTATGGGGGAAATGCCCCAGAGCTGTATTTCGACAGATAGTTCCTTTAGTAGAATCTAGCTAATATGAAGTTAATCGCACAAAATTGGAGAAGGGAAGACTTCTTCATCGATATCCGTCTTACTCTCATATCCCATACCACATCTGCCATGCCAACAAATGCGCAAAGCAGGGAGTGATAGAGATGGACAGCCAAGTATAAAAACCCCAGCAATTAGAAAGAACATGGAATCAGGCAGAAGCAGCTAACATTGGAATTGGGGAATTATAAATATCAAACAGCCACCACTAGTGCACAAGCCTATAATCCATACTATAGAAGACGGGAATCGAGAATGAAGTCCAAGCACGTATTGATAATAACCAGAACCAGCACCAAAACCAAGAAAGAAAGAAAAGAGAGGGACGTATTGAAGCAATCTTTTGACCATTGACCATGGGATGAGATGGGAATCACTAGAACCTGTCCCTGTGCAACTAGACAGAATAGAGAGCAGGAATCCACCCAGACCATAATTGGAAAAGAAACCATTTGACACCGTTTTTGATCGCAGAAGACAAAACATACAGTGAGCGGCCTCGGCAGTGAATAAATATAGAGAGTATGGAGAGCAAGGAAGTGAAAAAGTAGGAACCAAGAGTCCCAAGGTAAAAAGTAAAAAAGTAGTAATAATAAAAAAGTAGAACCGTTTTGGGGTTATCGGGTTGTTGCATGACATCGTGAAGAATAAAAGAACGCCACCCACCCGGATACCCAGAACAGAATCAATATCAGAGAGCCACCGAGAGAGGGAGATATAGCAAAAGGGGGTAAAGTAAAAGCAAAAAAACAGGAAAAGAAATAGCAGAATAAGACAAAGAGCAACCGCCGTAACCATAAAGCAAAGAGACCATAACCATATAGACAAGAGACAAGAGACGAGTACAGCCGCTGTAAGGTACATATTGTAGCAATAAAACGGCGTTTTCCTCCCAAACGTAACAGAAGCGTGAGATCTATCTCCAGGCAAAAGTAGCCTGGAAACCAAAAAAGAAAAGAAAAGAAAAGAAACATAATTCCACCCTGACTCCCACGCTCCATGGCCATAAGCAACACCTAATACACGGAAGGGTATCAAGAGATTAGATTTGAGGTTGCGCCATTTGCGGTTGCGTCGCCGCTGTAGTTGTCCATGTTGACATGGGTTGCGTGGCAGCATAAGGCGCGGGTACGTAGTACTGGGAGCGATCCGGAGCGTAGTAGGACGGATGGATCGGATTTGATTCACGGCGAGGAACGTTAGGGTCGAGACCAGGCATATTTCGATCGAGTGCTTGGTGTTGGTTTTCCATTTGGCCGGACATGCTGAAGCTGCCCCGGGAGTAGGTGGCTGGGGTAGATGGATCCATAGGGGAAGTGGCGTCCGTTGCTTGGCTGCGCGAAGAGATGGAGGAGTTGCGGTAGGCGGAAGGGCTGTGTTCCGAGGTGGATCTGTTGCGTTCGTTGAGCGAGCTGGCGAGCCCTGCGTTGATGCTGCCTGGGATGGAGGCCATGCTGTGTGCGCTCATTGAGTCCATGCTGCCGCCGTAGGGCCCTGCGCGGAACGCGTGGTAGTCTTCCTGCTTTGGGGGAATGGCGGTTTGTCCGGGACTTGGCAGGTAGGGATTTGGCGCGGATTGGCCTGCCATCGGCGCGCCCATTGAGTATCCCTGGATTGGGCCTTGCTGCGGAGGATGTGTGACTGCATAGGGACTGGGGTGCATGTAGAAGTCGTTTGAAGGGTTTGGCATGGCGTAAGTGGGTGGAGCCATCATCTGCGAGCGATATCCATACAGAGCGGCGTGGGAGGGCTCCTGGTTTTCCACGGCATTGGCTTCTAGCTCGTCGATTGGGGAACGGAAGCTTTGTTTCTGGGTGAGTTCTGTGCGGGGTCGGATGAAGCGTAGGGATTCCACCATCGAGGGTGGGTTAAGGATGCCGCGCATCACGTCCTCCACACTGTAGTATGAGACCAAATGGTGGGTCACGCCCAAAACCGTCACGCTCATTGTCTTCTTGACTAACCCGGAGTCCTTGAAGCCGTACGAATCAACCAGAGACCCAACCAACGCCCGTTCGAGCTCCGATTGATGGGACGAACGGTCTGTGAAGGGGGCCGAGCTGGGAGATGTCGGAGAATAGCCTTGGCTGCTATCGTGTCGCGGATAAGGTTCGCCCGGCCGGCCGGCTGGCACTGGTCGGCGAGTGGCCTTCTTCATGGCGCGCTTCTTCTCGCCAGGAGGAAATGGCTTGTCCAGCTCGCGGTAAACGAGGAAATTCCCCAGAATGCGACTCGGACTCCAGGTGACTCCATCAGTCCAGCGTTTGATCCCAGATGCGTTCTCCTCATAGATGAAGACGCTCCCGCTGCGCACGAGATGACTCCGCTCTCTGTCGTGAGGGCGGCGCGGGACGTGATGTAAGACACCGGTCAAGCATGCCTCGAAGAGGATCAGGGCGTCCTGCGTGGTTGCAACATACCCGGTGAATGTGGGCTCTAGCACGGCGGCCGTCCCGTTCACCATGATGTAAAGTGTGAAAGAGAGACAATCCCAGCAAACCCCTAGGATTTTGCGAGTGATATATTCCCCGATCAGATGGTCCAAAGGTGCTGGAAAGGGAAAAAGATGGAAAAGAAATTAAGCTAAGAGATCGACCAGGGTATGGAGAAGAAGAGGAGGTTTTTGAGTTGGGACCCCTCAGTTGGAGAAATTCCCAGGGATCGTGATCGGCCAGCGAGAAGCACGGGCCTTCCCAGTTCGAGTCAGCGAGTCAACAGGTTGCACCGATTCGATCAGAAAAAAAGATGGGGATCTACTAGAAACCCATTCCACGGATTGAGTTGCGGCAATTCCCAAGCTTTCTTTATTTTTGGATCCACTGAGAGAAGGGGACTATGTACCTAAATGGCTAATTAAGAGGGGAAGTCAGAAAAGAAGGGGGGAAAAAAAGAGAAGGTCTGAGTGGTGATAACTCCACAGGGAAAATCATGGTACAGTGTGATAATCATTAAATTATTTAGATAATTAAATTATTAGATTATTAGATTATTAGATTATTGTGAATTATTGAATTATCCATTCTTGTACATACATAAGCGGGTGTTCTTATATCACGTTTATACAGTTCAAACCCTGCAGAAAAAGAAGTATGGTATGGGCAGCCGGGAGTCTAATGGCTTAATGTTAATGTTAATGTTAAAAATTCGGAGGGTTGGAACCGGAGGGTACTGGTAGACTGAATGCTGAGAGGCCTGGAGTATCAATGACAGATATGACATGCGATATTTTGTTTTGGGCTTGATTTTTTATTTTATTTTTATTTTTATTTATTTATTATTTATAATCAAATTTCACGTTTTTTTATTTTATTTTCAGCTCTAATTTATTTTTGACATTTTTTATTTTCTGGATTTGGCATAGCTGACCAAGGAAATCGAAAACCGAAAATGAAAAATGGAGAAAAAAGAAAAGAGAAAAAGAGGAAAAGCGAAAAAAGGAGACGGTGGAATTCGGGGGAGCGGAGAAATACGGAGAATGAAACATCAAAGTCATGATTTCACCAAACCCTCCGCAAAAAGCAGGCACAGTTTCACTTTCAATTAGACAACTGTATTACTAGATAATATCCTAAAGATACTATTCCAGTAGACACCAATACTTTAGCTACAATCTAATAGAATGAAAGAACGAAGCGAGCATGAAGAGTACATAGAAGAAAAGAGCAAGTAAAGATACAATCACTCCCCGTGCCATGGGTGATCCCGGTGGAGCCGTGGATTGAGATCGGAGGGTCGGCGTGACATCGTATACCCAAAAGCCAAGGTAGCCCCAAGGAGGTAGATTTTAACACAGAAACAACGGATATTATACCACAGTCGACCTCACTTGTAAGTCGACTCTGACTCGGCACACACCTGCCTTATTTGGAAGGAGAAAAAGTGAGGAGCGAACAAAGCAGATCATTGCATGTGCCGGTCTTTCTCGAGGGCAGTTGTGTAAAGCGCAGGAGTGCCCTCGAATTTACATGACATCTCATTGGTTCATTCGTATCTTCTCCCCCCACTGTTCCCATCTGACGCCCCATAAGAGAAATGATCGACTGGTGTCTCAGACAGTGGTTTAACTGGTTTAACTGGTTTAACCTTACAATATAGGAACCTCAAGAGGATCCCAATCATCCGAAGGGCGTCATATCTTCTCATTACGGGGCAATGTCACTAATCTCTCCCAGAGAATAGACAGTGCACGCCATACCGAGCTATTGAAAAATTGACCTCCACCGCGAACTCCGGATGGGTCATGATCATCCAACGGCAGTCAAGGATTAGATCCTCCACGGTTTGGAGCAGCCAGTCAGACGCGAGTCGAATTCCATCGCACTCCTGTGATGATTGTTCTATTCTTTTCTCTTCTTTCTTTCTTTTCCTTTCCCGGTCCGGGTCTCGGCGACTTGGGAATTTACTGCTTCATGACTGGCCTCCCATTTTGACGATCTATGGAAAAAAAAATCCCAAGAGGTTGAAAGAGGACTGAGCGCGTCCAGTCCAAGACAGATGTCCAATGTAGATCTCCGCCTTGGCCCGTTGATTCGGTATACAATCTACACACCAGGGTGTATACGACATACAATAAACGGGTATAGACCCCAGCAAAGTGAACAGAATCCCAATCAGCATGGACGGATGTGTAGAACCGGGGGGCTTGGAAGCACCACGCGTCTCAGATAAGGAACAAAACCAAAAAAAGAAGGTTAGGCTTCCGGGCTTGGAGAGAGTTTTCGGTAACTTCTACTTCTCCGGCTAGGTTCTCGAAACTTAAGAGGGGAAGAGGGTCCCGTACCTAATCCCCTAATACACATAAGACCAAGAAATTACGACTGGGGTTCGATTGGGTGGCCAAAACTTTCGCGGGAGATCCTCAGCAGATCTAGGCCACCTGGGTACACTGCCACGCTGAGTCTCAGCCTGGCCCATACCAAGAAAAACCAGATATATTGGGGCTCAGCCACTAACCATTGACATGTGGCCAGGCAGTGCACCCCGGTCAAGCCACGGAGCTAAGGATTTGCGATCGGCGGACAATGAGCGAATTACGAGAAAACATGAATTATTACTGGATGTAAATTGTATGTTGTAAGTTGTACGGAGTACAAGAGAAGGGGAATTAATACAACATAGAAAAAAATGTAGTACATTCCAAAATAGATAATGATCGGGGGACAGTGTTCCGTTGATTTTAGAGTCACGACTAGGTCCCAGAGGAGTGGTTGGCCACGCTTCTGGAAACCTAATTAACGCGAATGACAGATGTCAGTAAAAAAAAAAAACAATCTATTTTTCTTAGAGAAAGTTACAGACGCGATCAAAAGAAATTAATCTTTTCTCTACATAATAAATGTAGGCATGAGTGAGTACGTAAGTATGCGAATGTGATGTGTCAAGGTATAATCGCCGAAGTCCGATACAGTCCCAGTCAAGACAGAAGAATTAGGAAGGAGCACACCGGACCAAGAACCAAAACAATAATTATTCAAATAGTTCTCTCCGTACTCCATACTCCGGATTCGAATCTATTTCGAATCACAAAAGAATAGAAAGTTCTGGACCGAAATCTGAAATCATCATTAATTCTGCACAGCCCATCACAAGCCAAGGATTCCTCTAAGCGCGGGGACTTCACGAGGAGACTCCGATTCACGGGAAGAAAAAGAGGTTAGCGTTGGCGGTTAGACTAACATGGGTACCCAATCCTACTCCGAATATGGACGAGACACATAGCTTGGCATCGCAATCTAATTACCCCACAAATAGCTTTGGCAAATCACATCATACCTTCCGAGGGAGACGTGTGCTCCATGTGTGCATTTACAGCGCATGTGTGTGTGTGTGTGTGGCTTGGCTCTTTATTAGACAGCCGTTCCAGTAATTTCAGCAATGATCTCGGTTAATGACTCTATCTTTTCCAACTAGCAAATCATCCCTGTACTTTGCCGTAGATCTCCTAGCTGTTAATTGTTCGGAGAAACCCACATTCACGGACAGTGCGCCCGTACCCAGACACTCGGGGCGAATTAGATTATGTTGTGTTGTACTAAGGGTGGGGTTCAGAACTGCTAGACGCTTGAATGGGTAGAGATACAAATTAGGGATTGTAATAAGCTACTGCAGGCCTGTCAGGTTGAGTTTCACTGACAGTGAAGAATATGGGAAATTTTTAATTTTTCTTCACCTTTATCTTTTTTTTTTCTTTTCATTACAACATATGTACTATATACTACTCAATAATGAGCTTTATACTCGGTTGGGGATGAAATCGGCGGCGATACGAAGATCGCCTCGAACTAGGCACAGAAGGCCAGGAGGTACGGAGTACTCCGTACTCCGTATCAGGAGCAGGAATCACCCAGAGCCACACAGATAATGTTCGGCCAATGCACGCAACTTGAAGAAGAAAAATCCCAATCTGAAATAACTCACCCTAATCCAACTAGTCCCGGTGGCGTCCGCACTAGGCTTCCTTTAGAACAAACTAAGAAATGCCGCAACTCTCAAGGGTCTAGCACTAGGCGGCGATCATAAGGGGACTTGGCGTTTAGATCACCGGTTGTATGGTGGTTTTGGGGGATTGTAGCTTTGCCTTCGGAGGGAGGCTCGGAGAAACTCTAGCGTCTTCGTCTATATTAATTCCTAGTTGTGCGCCCGTAGCGTAAAACAGTATCATCTACTCCGTACATCCAACAGTCATACCCATCCTCCATAGAATAATATACTATACAAAATAAAACGTACGGAGTACAATCAAGCGAGATGTGCATTGCATGTGCATCCCTACATGAACCAAATACAAGACCCTAGTACCACTATGCACTGTGCCACAAACACAAGTCCCTACATCCAGCCTCGCACAGAGATCATGGGGAAACAATGTACAAAAGCAATGGTACTACCTCCCTAATTCGTCCACAAACCCGAAGACTGTTTTTTGGGACCTACTTCTCCATCCCGCTCAAGGACGGGTTAGCCCCCCCTGATTCGGGTTGCTGATTGCTTATTGGCTGCTTGGATATTGCTTTTCATGTCATATTCCCCAGTCCTCCACAATAAATCTTCCATGATTGGAAGTCAACGCTTCATTGGTCCGATACTTTTGGACCTGGTGTATGTGTGTGTGTGTGTGTGTGTGTATCTGTAGTACAGCAGTGACATCCGCAACAGCCATGTCAGGGCACTGATGCTTAAGTTATGCTGGTTTGGTAAATCTCGGATGACATGGCCACAACGGTGGAGAGTGTACTCCGTAGAATATTATGTTATCAGCCTCAGGAGGGTCAGGGGTGAGATCATGATGATCGCGATCGTCTATTTATTCCGTTTCGAGAGGGGGGAGTTAGTGCTATATCCGATCGCGCTTATCTGTGCGTTGAACAATGGACTAGTTTCTCATCCAGGTACTCCGTACTCCGCACACCGGGCGGAGGTATCCGGAGGCAAAAGACAAAAGACGATAGGCAGGGAGGCGAATAATTCGAGACATTCATGGATGGTACTAGTACTAAATGATGCGTAATTTGTACAAGTAATTTCCTACAGAGTGCCAAGCATCGCCTCCACCTCGTATATCACCGTGATTCTTGTGTCAAACTCCGTGTCAAAGGCCGATCGGGTGGAAACGAATAAGAACGAATCCAATCAATCCAATCAATCCAATCCTTTATTTTCCAGTAATAGTTAATGTTGGCGTGTCACACACAAGGGATCACCCACGCCCATGTGGTCAGAAGGACTGGCAGGGATCACTAGAAGTCCCAGCGCTACGGCTCGTATCTGATTGTGTGACTTTGACACCTTTTTTTTTTTTGAAGGGGGAACTATTGTGTTCTAGAATTGTCCTCCGTGCATGGAAAGATGTGAATTGTACTTATAAAATACTGTCAACCCCCATTAAAATGGTACTCCATTTCTTTGTAAACCCCAGTTACTTTGGAAATATTTATGTTGTACACTCCTGGTTATTTTTGCCATAGTGAAGCCCTGGAGAGTGCCACGGCTGCGTAATTAAGTATAGCGCCCCCCCCTGTTTGACGAACTTTGCAAAGTTGCTTTTGAGGCCTACCGCCCACGTGTTTTGTTAATTTCATTGGCTTAACCTTTTATCCCGCCCTTTTCTGCCAGTTTTAAACATCCCTAAAATGAGACTATAGAATGCAAAAGATGGCATATTACGGAGTACAGAACTAAAAAATGTCAAGATCCCACTTCTTTGAAAACCCCGTTTATTCGTAAGGATTTGCTTTCCGACAATCCTTACATTTTAACGGGGTTTGACTGTACGTGTAACTTCTCATTTATGACTCACAATAGTCGGCCTTGTGATGCCTTTTTAGATGTAAAGGCGGCAGGAAAAGCATACTTTGTGCAAGAATGTTTAGGGACTATCATCAAGCCCCTGCAACATACAAAGTAGGGCTCTACATAGTATATCATCCACAACGCTAATAGAATAGGTGGAATTGATGTACGGAGTAGTTTTCATTGCTGTTATTTTCACCCCTCCGGAATGTGAAACAAATCAATTCTTGTCACGCCTTATATGGATGATTGCTTTGATCCTTAATTCAAACTACTCTATATAAAACAATCTCCACATATTTCCTCCACAAATTGTATGCCACCCTGTGGAATGTCGTGATAGTATGGAGCATTGTAAAAAAGAACTGCACTTCCTCGGCTTCCCGTTCTCCGCTATCTCATTTCCCCTTTGAGAAGAGCGGACTCCCGCATCCGGCACATGGTGGTAGAAGAGTGCCGAGCTAACCAGAAGCCCTTCAAGATAAGGTTTAACTACCAGAGATCAGGTAGTAGGTTACTACAGTTATGGGGATCATACTTCACGATCTGATCAAACTTCAAGATCGGATCCATACTTCAAGATCGGATCAAGATGCGTCAAGACGCCGAATGACCGACTATTAAAACTAGGTGGAGATCACTATGATAGCTAAACTTAGTCGGGTAGAAAAGGAGCTCGAGACTCCCAAACAGAAAGAAAAGACCTAAAGAACCTAGGAAAAGAGCACGACAGCATGTACATAGTTACTCCGTATAGTGTCGCGTGATAACTAGTTAACTAGCCTTGAACAATAGTAGCCCCTAGTATTGTACTATCATAGTCCGTCTTAAATAGTCTGCCCTATAGTAAGTCACCAAACTGCCAACACAGTCAGATTGCCACATGGGCGCCGAAATCTGAGCCACTAAGCCTATTGCATTGCAAGACTCTCCTCATTTGCACTTTATGTTGTTATTTAGTGTCCTCTGATGAGCACTGCAACCTCGAGACATGTCGCCATGCGCCTAGGCACATAGTGCACATGAAGCAGTTGAATCTATGACATCAGTCTAATAAAATCACTAAACGACGCTATTGGATCTATTGATAAATGGTGGGCTTGTAGTGGAGATTCCAGAAGATGTGCACTCTAGCCCCTAGGAACGCGTGTCCCACCAGCCTCGGGCGACTCTTGCGTTCTTTTGTGATTGATTCTCACCAGAAACTCTTGGAAGACTTGCCTAACCCACAATGGAACAACGATTGTGCACAGAGCAACATACAGAGTGCTCCGTACACTTTTAGGTCCAGACCTCGGGATCCACCAAATAGTTTTGTTCACCAATCTTGGTTCGAGAATAGGGAGCATGTTGTGTGGACCATATAACTAGCACCGGAGTACTTCACAAGTTGGGTTTAGGTATGTCGCCCATCTACGCACTGCGGCAAATATCAGCACTCTAGTGCCGCGCGCTATGTTGTGCTGCCACAACAGTTTACAGATGGATATTTGTGGAGACCTAAAAAAACATGGATATCATGCACATATATGGAGCATCACTACGATTCCAGCTCAGCTGGAACGTGTCGCCATCCCAGTTCGCAAGATAACACCCAACATTCTAGAAGGTAAATCCTGTCATCTCATCTTCTACTGACCCACCATGCGTATTCTTCACCATGCAGGAGAAGACGCCTTCCCTGCTCAGCTGCCAAGCCATCCCAGATAGGATCCTGCTGGTGCATGACCATTGGCTAATTACGTACTCCGTAATCGCCTTTATCCCATGCAGACCACGCGAGTCCATTCAACATCGATATACGGAGTATACCCACTGCAGGGGTACTCCTATACATCCTGCCGTAAGCGATATACGGAGTGATAGTTCGACACTATAGCGCAAACCTGCATACACCTGCAAGATCTAGCAAAGAAGCGCGCTCCGAAGCAAGGACGCATCTCCCCCTTACCACCCCCTCCAGCTGTTTACCCGATATTCACCAACCTTTCGATACCGAGGTGTTTCGAGCGAAGAGCCCCCTTCAAAAAAAAGAACCAAAAAAAAAAAAACGAGAATGATGTACCCCATCCAGCGCTTACAAACGAGCCCAGATGCATCAACTCGATAGATCGCCATCGCCGATCCACCATCCACCCATTCAGCTACGCACATCACAAGCCCCGCCCTTTTCCCGCTTAGCGGATATGTGAATTGTGATATCGTTCGTATACTTCTCAGCTCTCGGAGGGGCGGAAGACCAATGAAAGCGCCCCGTAAGCGATTCACGCAGCCGTTTTTTTTTTCTTACAATGTAGAGAAAAAAGTGAAAAGCAGCTGTGATCAGACCGCGGCCAACGGCTTATGCACGCCACCAACCTTTCCGATTCCCATCAGACAAAGCACAAGGGCCCTATGCATTGGACCTATGCACTGGATGGTGCTTGCCGGAGGTCGTCATGTACGAGGCTCGATTCGGCAGGCGTTGTTCGTCACATCTGGTGCTGGAAATGGTTGCATTGTGCGAATATGTGCTGCAATCGGGATCACCAGATGGTGGCTAATCTTATAGATATTCTCCTTAAGGTTCTTTAGTAGTAGAATATTATAAATTAAGTAATTATAATGTGCGCTGCTGCGGTGGGTGGGGTTTGACCGGGCGTCTTAGAAAGAACCCGAGTGGCCTTCTCTCTGAGGGCACTAATTCGAGTTGGATGGAATAAGGGAGGATCGCTGGTTCTGGTTCAATGCTGTCGTGTCCTAATTTGGTCATGAGCAATCTTCTCCCCAGTTTTTTCATCTTGGATATTTCTGTCGCGAGATGCTGATCGGTGTCTGGGTACCCCTTGCTTGGTCTTCAAACATGGTTTGATCGGGCTTGGGGGCTCGAGGGTACGTGGCTGTGATTATACTTTTTCTTTGCTTTTTCTCGCGTGTCTTTGGGCCGGGGGAGGCGTGATATGCACAGTATATTGGTTTCCATGTTGGGTTAGGGCTGTTCTTGTAAGGAAGATGGGTGTTGGGATGATCTTTAGGCTTTGGGATGCTTGTTTTTGGTGTGGTTGCTTTATGCTTAGCATCCAGGCTTAGCTGTGAGGTTGTTTGAGACCGTTTGCCCTATTTGGATAAATGGTACTTTGGTATTTTGGTGTGGCTTGGGTTGAACAGATGATGATGATCAAGTGAAGAATTGTGAATTTTCCATGTGTTTGGAGATAATTATGCAAATATGCACATCGGAGACAAAATAGTATACATGTCGATATTGTACAGTCAAAGCACATCCAGCGCCGAGTCGTTCCCGCTATGCCAATATATCAAAGAAAAGAGAGTTACAGTCACATACCTAGATGTTCAAGAATCAAGGCGACGAACGGAGCACGTCAGCAACAGCAGGGTCTTCCCCATCGATCTCCTTGGTAAACCCACTGCCCTTCCGCACATGCATCAGCAACCGCAAAGCACCAACAGGCGTCACACCCTCAATGCGCTTCGCCATGCCAACGCTGACAGGCCGCACACGCTGAAGGACCTGTCGCTCCTCATTACTGATGCCGTGCACCTGGGCGTAATCCAAATCCGCCGGCAGGAGCAAATTCTCATCCTGATGGAACCGCTCAGCCATCTTCGCCTGACGCTTTAGATACGGCGCATAGCGGCCTTCAATGGCAACCCGGGTGAGGATCTCTGGAGCAAAAGAGGATGGGGTATATGCAGTTCCCGTAGGAGACTCGATGGTAGGAATGAGGGTGTTGATGTCGGTGCCGTCCAAACACAGGATATCGAGTGCTGAGCGGATCGAGGTATCAGAGCGCACCTTGAAGCCCTTGCGAGACCAAGCGGATGACGAGAGCTTCGTATTGCCAAGGAGAGTCTGCAATT
Source organism: Penicillium italicum (assembly GCA_002116305.1). Taxonomy (NCBI): domain Eukaryota; kingdom Fungi; phylum Ascomycota; class Eurotiomycetes; order Eurotiales; family Aspergillaceae; genus Penicillium; species Penicillium italicum. The sequence continues at coordinate 292,362 of KZ108089.1, read as the reverse complement.
CCAGGATCTGCGCTTCGGTATCGGAGAAATGGCTCCACCGCTTATCGGAGACGACACCGGCCTCGCGAGCCATACGAGTCAGACGTAGGTCGGCGTTGTCAGAGCGGGTGGAGATGCGGTACTCGCTTCGCGTCGTAAACATGCGGTAGGGCTCTGAAACACCCTTAGTGATGAGGTCGTCGATCATGATTCCGATGAATCCGTCTGACCGGGTCAGGGTGAGCGGTGAGCGGTTCTGCGACTCGAGGCCGGCGTTCGTGCCTGCGATGATGCCTTGTCCGGTTGCTTCTTCGTAGCCGGTTGTGCCGTTGATTTGGCCGGCGAGATAGAGACCGCTGATCAGTTTTGTCTCTAGGGTTGGTCGCAGGTTGCGCGGGTCAATGTAGTCGTATTCGACGCCGTAGCCGGGCTGGAGCATGGTTATGTTCTCGAGACCGCGAATTACGCGCAACATGGCATATTGTGCGTCTGCAGGAACGGTCATTGAGATGCCATTCGGGTAGATAACGTCGTTTGGTGCGAAGCCTTCTGGCTCGAGCCAGATCTGGTGCTGAGTCTTGTCCTTGAATCGGATGATCTTGGACTCCAGGGAGGGACAGTATCGTGGCCCGCGCACAGTCTCACGGATATGGATGGATTTGTCCAGATTGGCGCGAATGATTTCATGGGCAGCTTCGTTTGTGTGGGTCATCCAGCAGGTAAGCTGGCCTTCGTCACCCACTTCGACAGTTTTGTTGAGATAGGAGAAAGGGTGAGGCGGCGAGTCGCCCTTTTGCACTTCGAGGGCACTGAAATCAATGGTCTTCCTATCCAATCGAGGTGGTGTTCCCGTCTTCAAGCGTCCCAGTTGAAAGCCAGCTTCTCGGAGGGACTTGCTGAGACCGTAGGTGGGGGCCTCGCCTATGCGTCCCGAAGGGAACACATCCATTCCAATATGAATCTCACCACCCAGGAAAGTGCCCGTTGTAATGACCACACGACCAGTAGGAATGACCTCCCCGGATTCCAACCGCACACCAACAATCTTGCCCTGAGCACCGGGGGTGTTCTCAATGCCTTCCGTGGAGAGCACGATGTCAGCCACCTTGCCCTCCAAAATGCTCAGATTCTTCGTGCTAGCCAGCTCCTCGGACATATATCGCTTGTAGAGATCGCGATCGATCTGCGCACGCGGTCCCCAAACAGCCGGTCCTTTGGAGCGGTTCAAGACTCGGAACATGACACCAGCCTTATCGATAATTCGACCCGCAACACCGTCCATTGCATCTACCTCGCGAATCATCGTTCCCTTTCCAATGCCACCGAAACTGGGGTTGCACGAACAAACACCGATATTCTCCAGCGAGGGTGTGACCAACGCAGTGCGTGCGCCAGAACGAGCAGCAGCAGCGCATGCCTCTGATCCAGCATGGCCACCACCAATGACAATAACGTCGTATGGTCTATAAATGAATCAATTAGCAAGACCCTTCGAAATGACAACAGGGGAGAAGTCGCGAACCGTGTATTATCTGTAACAGTTGCAAAACCACGACTCCGGCCCATTAATGAGCGGAGTCCGCGGCCCTGACGCATCAGCGCCACCGACCGTGCTCGAAAAGCCATGGTGTGATTTAATGCAAATGCTAAAAAAAAAACCGCCAGGTACAAGAAGACCAAATCAAATCGATAAGGAAATTTGTATCTTATCACGTGATCAACACTACAGCCGTTAACCCCGAGGGCGGTCACACAAATCACATAAGCGCTTACGCACGCCATCGGCCAATTGCGGGGCTGCCGATGTTCAGGTATAAGCTGATCTGTACATTTTTTTCTATAACTGACCCCTCTCTACATCTTCAAATCTATCAGCTAAATCAGCAAGGAAATTCCCAAACATGAAGGCATACTGGTACGACAACGTTGAGGTAAACACACACCAATTGACCGTTCCCAGGTACTGCCCACCTCAGACGAGAACAATCGCTGATGTCATTTGTTTATAGGGTGACCAGCGCGAGCCGCACGACTCTGGCCGCGCCGTGTCAGAAGAGAAGCTCGCCTCGCTAGGCGTGCTATACAAGCACTGCCCGACGACCGCGGCAGTTGATACCATCGCTGCGGAGCGCGGATACCGTAACCGCGACGAAATCTGTGTCTCGCCCGCGACGATGGGTGATATCTACGAGGAGAAGGTTAAGTCTTTCTTCTCGGAGCATCTGCATGAGGATGAGGAGATTCGGTATATTCTCGACGGAGAGGGATACTTTGATGTGCGTGGACAGGAGGATGAGTGGATTCGTATCGATCTTGTGAAGGAGGATATGATTATTCTTCCTGCGGGCATCTATCATCGGTTTACAACCAATGAGCAGAACGTATGTTTTTCTGTGTTTCATTTTTTTTGGATCGTTGCGCTTGTGGATATGGGACTGACTTTATTTGCAGTATGTCAAGGCCATGCGTCTTTTCCAAGACGAGCCTAAGTGGACGCCATTGAACCGTGGTGCCGAGGTTGATGTTAACCCGCACCGCAAGACCTACCTCGAGACTATTATCAGCCCTACTGCGGCTGTTTAGGTTTGGTCACTTTGACATTGAGATGGGTTATGACTGAATTCTTTGCACATATATTACTGAACGATGGAAATTGAAATTTATTGACATTGTCTTACATCACTTCCGTTGCAAGGCGCTTTTAAATGTACACGGGGACAGCAAGCCCACAGTAAATCAACCAAAACCATACCTAAGTGGGTAGGAGTTATTGAACGACGCTTTTTACGTATATCAATTGTCTGGGATGCCAGGCGTCCCCACTGGCGTACCCGCCGGCATGGCACCAGGCATGTCAAAATGGTCACTTGTAGCACCACCACTCTGTTGCCTCGTCATACTCGAACTGCGCAAGCCACCCATATCAACATTGAAACTACTCGTGCGCGAGCCTAAGCGTGCCTCCAGACCCCCACGGAACCGCAGTCCCTCCGGCTCCCGACCATGATCACCGGAGAATCGAGGAGGCCCCGATGCCTCGGTGGAACCCGCGCTGCGCGGTGGTGCCGTTGAGCCAGCATCCGAGTCTTCGCCGGTTCGGACGCCAGTCCTACCCATGCGAGGCCACAGGTCTGGGAGTCCGACGACTTGCACTCGAGGCTCGACGACGCGCTCCTCAAACCACGCGTGGACTCGCGCTTCGACGAGCTGGGCTATCTTGGGTACATCCTGCAGTCGGCTGCGGGATCCGATGAGTGAGCGCACGGAGAGGTCTAGGCGGTAATCTGGGAGGAAACTGAATGCGACATTGCTTTTCGGGCTGCTTTTTGGTGGGAGCTGGTCTTGCGAGGTTGTGTGCTCTCCAGGACCAGAGGGTCGATTCCCTGTGTTGTCCCTTGGGTCTGATGTGGGGGGCGCTGGTGATCCATCAGGCGTTTGAAGTGGTTCTGGCGGTTCGGTCGATGCTGGGATCAAGGATATACAGAGTGTTCCTGAAAATCTCACGACCGAGACTGATAGCGCTATTGGGATGATGGCGGAGCGAGGCTTAGGGTAGTTTAGAACCATGGATGTCTCGACGGCAATGGAAAGGTTGTCGTCGCTGAGGTCGACATCCAGTAGCGCCTGTAGCCGTCCACCGTCCGACATGGGATCGTCAACAGCGATGATGCGGCAATTGCTGAAAATGGGAAACTCTTCGCCCAGTGAGATATCGGTGACCTTGATCTTGTCTATGAAGGATGGTTTCTTCTCCGGGTTGTTCATGGCCGCCGTTAGGGAATTGAGGATTGATGAAGTGGGCGAGTCCTTGAGGGAATAGGCTGTCTCCCTGTATTGAGCAATTGTCTGCGCAATGAGCACATTGAACCAGTCCAGCGACTCGGGTTGATGCGACGAGTGATTCATGCGGTGTCGGCCATGTTTGCTAGTAGGGTTGGTAGGAATGGCACTGTAGTAGGTTTTGCGGAGGATAGAGCGGGTATTTGTAGAGGTGGAAGGTACAGGGCGAAGAACATTCGACGTGGACGGTTTTTCTCGTAATGACTTTTGGCTATCTTGAGGCGGGTTGTAGACCGAGCTGTTGCGGCGGTGTGTTGTGCGGTTTGACATGCCCCGGGACGGAGGGGGTGGCGCTTCACCAAAAATGAAGAACTTGATGAAAGCACCAATCAAGAGTACCACTGAGAGCTGACCGAGAAGAAATCCTTGGGTAAAGGACAAGCTAAGAAGGTGTTAGCAATATCATATAGTTCACTTCACGGGCAGAGGACGTACGAGGATTGAGGCGCGAATGGCGCGGGCTCATCTGCATTCTTGTTAACACGCCAATCTAGCATCTTCGGGGTAGTATCACTCACGTTGTTGGAGCGCCATTGTCAGCGGCTGTCGATAATCCTTGTTCACGATACCATCTCCTGGTGGAGAAGATGTTCCAACTTTCGGATCTCCAAGCATATCTTATCGTTGATATGCCACCCTCGACCGCCTGCCTCTGAAGATTTAAGGAAGCGCCCTTGTCTATTTCGGGACTAGTATGGCCAGCATCTATAAAATACGATGAATGCCTAGCACTTGTTCCGTTTTAGCGCTCCCTCTTGACGCTTTTTGATCTTGGCATTAATGTGAGCCCCCGAACCCCCGAACCCCCTGAAGTGGCCAGCCTGTACATCTAGCGCTATTCGCTGAGCATTTCACCGCACAGAGTGATCACCCAGTCAGCGCTCAGGTCCCCGGGGTATGCTGTTCAAATAGTGCCCAGTCAGTCAACGCCTGAGCTTAAGGTATGTTAAGGCAGTAATTACATTGTCCATCGAGATAAACAAAACGCTCGAGCATTGACAGCGAGAGATAAACGATGCCCCGACAACTGCGATCAGGCAGCAAGGAGCTCCCTGCGTCCGAGATTGATGAGTTCAGCCCCCAGGATGTAATATATGAACCGGTCCGTTACATCGCGTCCGTGTCGATCCCTGTCGAGCTAGCCATCGTCCGAAGCCTGACACGTCTCCCGGGGCTGGAAGGCTGCGATCTGCGACTTCTGTGTAAAAAGCAGAATCCACTACGAAAATCGACTTTCCTGGCTGCAAAAGCTAGCTTCGACGTGAGCTGCCCGTAACACGAGCACTGGCATCAACGCTGATATTTGCCCAGCACGAAGCTGGCTGGCACTGCCATATGTATCGACTTGCACGGCTGAACTTTTGACTTGTGCTCACGGTTTCGGCGAGACACCTGAAGAGTGGAAAGCCGAGCGCCTTAAACGGCTTCTAAATCACAACGGACTCGCCGTTCAAGTCGAATGTCGGGTGTGGGATGAGCGCCGTGATCTCGATTTGACTAAAATCGTCCGCATCGGGATCATCGATGAACGGTGCGGAGGCTCGGTCAACTCCATTTTCACCTGTGTCCCTGTCGCTGAATCACTGTCTACCTCCTCTCCAATATTCTGCATAGGGCAAACGGGGGCGGACAGATGATCTAGAGTCGGTATCTCCGCGTAACAATACCTATGATTTACAACATAGTCGAACCCTCTCGGAGTCGGCTTTGTGGGATGATAGCTGGTGCAGACCCACAGGACAATTCGGATGCTGGCACTGTGAAACATAACTCCTGAACTACTGGGGCCATCCTGGTGCGCCGCTTCTGCAAAGTTTGGACAGTGCCCTGCTCGGCCTAAATTCCTTATGTGATGATGCCAAGGCGATGCGTCATGGGGTGCCCCTGATTGTGATCCGGGCATTTCTCAGAGAGCATCTTCTGACTGAACCAGAGCATTTCAGCTTTTTTCCGGCTCCAGTTCTGTCTCCTCTGCGTCCCACTTAGAGTAAAGATCCACAGGTAGCATTTTGTCTCTATTTGCCTTGTCAATGGTCAGCTTCTTACTTCGGCCCTGTCGTTCGATTGTGGCAGTCCCACCACAGCCCTTGGTAACTTCGATAATCTTATGGATTAATGCAGCCAGCTTTCTCAAATCAACTTGATGAAGGTCTTCCCAGCTCTTTACGGCAGCTGCTACTTCCTCGACCTTGGGTGGCTGGAAATTCCCCTCGGTGTGGTAGGCTCTCACAAGCTTGGGAGTTTGTGAAATCCACAATTGCGGTGTGACCTCTTTTATAGAAAGAGCTCTTTTGATGGCTCGTGTTTTGATCTCGAGAGTTGACGATAACGGCACCGCTTCGCCATCTTTTCTGATAAACAGTCCAGACCCTGTAGGAGTGGTATGAAAAGAGGCCTTGGGCCGCGACAAAGATACTGATTTCAGCTTGCTTGAAAGGCCATCATAGGTCGATGGATCAATAGTAGTCGAAGACCCCGCTGTATTAGAGGCGACGTATCCATCGGTTTCATGACGAATCAGGAAATTCAAACCCCCAAAGTTATAAGAGATAATTCTATGGTGACTGCTGCTACCCTTGATTCGATCAACTGTGTACCTTCTCTCAAAGTTGTGTCCAAAACCACTGGGTTTGCCAGGATTGATGTATTGAAGTTTTGGTTTCCCCACACGACAGAGGATTACCGTATTCTTGACTAATTCAACGTGGATCGTGAAGCGTTGACTTTTCTCCAGACCAGGATTTATAAACGAAAGTAGTTGTCTGATAGCGTTCCGGTCGGAGACAACATCAACTGAACGAATATCAAAGGACGGATTTTCGAGGTAGAGCGACCGAAACAAAGGCTCAAACGGACTTTTCGGATGACGGACGGCGTTTTCGGCAATGTAGTATACCCCAGAGTCCATTTTGACTTGCTGAGGGCCCCTCGGGGGAGACCAACAAGCTGGAGTGCCTGGGACGGCAATGGTTGGACTTCGCGACTTAATCCAATTGTATGACGAGAGATGCTTCACATCACTGATGGATACGCTTGTTGCTTCGATGTCATCAAAGTCTCCCTGAAAAATCTCCGCTACCCGAGATGATGCCATGTTTTGGGTTGATATCGAGCAGAGAAGACGGTTTACCGGGGTAGAGAAGTGGTTGAAGATAACTCAGGTTCCTCAAAGTAATGTGTAAATAAGAGAAGGAAGATATCTTTCAAAAGATAGGAGACAAGGGTACCCTAGTATCACTAGGTGGGTTGACAAGAAAGAGAGGGGAGAAGTTGAAGTACCCAAAATAAATAAACAAAGGTGCTGTATCCGTTTGCCTAGATGTTATCGTAATACTAGTCCTAATACCCCTCTTTTAGGTTAATTCCCCTCATTGTAAGTCTTAGGACTAAGTCCTTAGCGTCAGTACAATACATGAGCTACTCACATGTTATGCGGCCGGCCACTGGCACTGCACGAGGCCAGATTTGCACTAGTACTAGGGTTCATACATCATGAAGCCCCGGTCAACAGATTGGCATATTATTTCAAAACATTTTGTGTTGGTGAGCTAATGTGAACTGATGTATAAAATATCTCACATGCGAGCCGCCACCACATTTTAAATGCGATGGATTACAACCTGATATCACAACAACGGTAATGCATAGGAACTTTTAATTTCGGCGTAATGATTTTTCTATAACATCGGGCCACAATAGAAAGTAGTGAGAAATTCAATATTGTGGTGACAAAGATATATAAAAACCGTACACAGCATAGATACCTCTATTTCGGAGAGTTCAGCGACGTAGGTCTTGACACAGCAATAATGTAATGCTAATAAAAGTGCTTTTCGATACCTGTTTTCTGATGGCGGAAATTAAATTAAGTTGCCACGGCTTAAACATAAAGCTATGCTCTATCGCATTGTTTTGGAGGTGGCGATTCGCTTGTGACATATGGTATACAGGTCCTGGCGCAACGAGTCCTCTAGGGAAATCGTACTATTTGAAGACCAGTGTCTGATCCACTATCCCAGTCGTTCAATGATAGAGCGAACTGTCTTTGCTGGGAACAACAAAATGGTAGGTTGAGCCCAAAGAGGGCTGTTAGCTATAGAGGTTGTTATGGTCAATCGCCTTGATATTCGAGATTTAGTGATATCACTGGACCGGGATTCTTAGAGTCTCACATGTTAAAAGTCTTGATTTATTAATAGCGAGTCAATGTATATAGGGGTACGGAGTAGATTGGTCAAACCTAGATCACGCTCTAATATATCCGTGTTAGTAGGTCGGCGACTGTTCAAGCCATGGGACTTGGCGCACCTAAGCATTTTGTAATGTTTACGTCATTCCAAAAAAGGAAAATAGCAGCAAGGGAAGGAGAGTGAAGTAAAAAAAGAAGAAAAAAACGTTGCCTACAACTCACCGGAGATCCAACGGTTGACCCACTTCGGCGCCGTCTGCAGGTGGAGAACCAGTTATATAAAATCTTCACGTTGGACCCACATCGGCGCCGAAGATAACATGGACTTACGGAGGACTACTCAGATTAGTATACGCCCAATTACGACGAAATTAATATATAAACTCTGCTGGAGGCCATTTTCCGGTTTTTCATTTATGATGGAATTCGCACGTGCTTCTTCGTTACCAGAACTAATAAATTAGACCTCTTTTCATTCATTTCTTTTGTATTCATTCCTACATTTCCAACCTTACAGCAACATCACTCGCTCATTGTGGATTCTACTTCAAATGTCATCTCAAGCTGAAACGATCAGCTCTGAGACCTGCTCCGTAGCATCTGCGGATGATCGAGCATGGTCAGGCACAACAAGGCAACTCGACCCAGTCTTCGAGAAAGAGAGAGACTCCTCTTACATCTCGGAGGGTGACAGGGCGCAGATTGGAATTCTCGCTAGGCAGATTACGAATGTCTCAACCAAGACGGGGACACAAGGAGCAGTGTCCAATCCCTTCAAGGGCTCCAACGACCCCAGACTTGACCCGTTCTCCAAAGAATTCAGCCCCCAGAAGTGGGTGGAAACAGTTCTCCATCTGAATTCGCAGGACCCCGAGCGCTATCGACCCCGAAAGGCAGGATTCTCCTTCCGCAATCTCAGTGTTCACGGATTTGGCAGCGCAGTCAGCTACCAGAAGGACTTCCTGAATGTTTTTCTACAGGCGGCGGATATGGTGACTGGTCTCGTCAATCGCAAAGACCAGAAAATCCAAATCCTGCGCAACCACAATGGTGTACTCCGAGATGGCGAGATGCTTCTTGTCCTGGGGCGGCCAGGCAGGTAAGACATACGCGCTCGATTACCTTTGGCCATGAGAAAGCCTGCTGACTTGAGACCTATTACAGTGGAGTTTCAACCTTCCTCAAGACAATCGCAGGACAAACAAAGGGTCTTTATTTGGACGAAGCTTCGGAATTCAACTATCAAGGTTTGTACAGTACCTCCTCGGCCACGTTCAATGCTTACAAGTTTTCCAAGGCATTCCTCGCAAGAAGTTCCGAGGAGAATTCCGTGGAGATGTTATTTACCAGGCTGAGACCGACACTCATTTCCCAAATCTCACTGTCGGCTTGACACTCCTGTACGCGGCTCTAGCGAAGACTCCTCAAAATCGACTCCCCGGAGTGTCTCGGGATGAATATGCCAGACACATCCGGGATGTCACCATGGCAGTCTTTGGTCTCACACACACAATGAACACGAAAGTTGGCAATGACTTTGTCCGTGGTGTCAGTGGTGGTGAGCGCAAGCGAGTCAGTATTGCCGAGGTTTGCTTGGCACAAAGTCCGATCCAATGCTGGGATAACAGCACGCGAGGATTGGATAGTGCTACTGCATTGAAGTTTGTCCAGACTCTCCGCCTGTCAGCAGATATCACAAGCATGGCAACCGTTGTAGCCTTATACCAGGCCTCCCAACAGTCTTATGAGGTATGAATCATCGTGACTTGCTCTATTAATCTAGCGAATGTACACTGACTTCACATGGGCAGACTTTTGACAAAGTTGCCGTGCTATATGAGGGTCGACAGATTTATTATGGGCCTGTTAATCTCGCCAAAGATTACTTCGTGAATCTTGGCTACCACTGTCCAGATCGACAGACCACTCCTGACTTCCTGACTTCCCTCACGAATCCGGTTGAACGAACGGCGAGAACTGGATTTGAATCTAAAGTGCCCCGAACTCCGGATGATTTTGCGAAGGCGTGGGAAGAAAGTGCACTTCACAAGGAGCTAATGCAGGATCTCGCGGAATATGAAAAGGAACACCCAGTGGGAGGCTCGGCAGTTGAGACTTTCAAAGAATCTCGGCAAGCTGAAAAGGCTCCTTGGATGTAAGTTCTTCCCTCTTATATATGAAAACTACATGTAGGAAGAAGCTGACACTTCCAGGACACCGAGCTCGCCATACACAATCTCCGTCCCATTGCAAGTGCTTCTCTGCATCCGAAGAGGATTCCGCCGAATCCAAGGCGACATGACTTTCTTTTCCATCACCATCGGTGGAAACTTCGTGATTTCTTTGCTTTTAGGCAGTGTCTTCTACATGCTACCGGATACAAGCGCCAGTTTCCAGAGTCGTTGCATTCTTTTGTTTTTCGCGCTGCTATTCAATGCCCTCAACAGTTCTTTAGAGGTAGGTTCAGTTTCAGCTGAATTACAAATATGGGACATGCAACTGACAAAGCCTGGCAGATTTTATCACTCTATGCCCAGCGTGCCATCGTCGAAAAACATGCCACATATGCTTTCTACCATCCATTGTCTGAAGCCATGGCATCTATGATCTGTGATCTTCCCTCCAAGATCCTATCGACCATCGCATTCAATATCCCACTGTACTACATGGCCAATTTGCGAACCGAATCGGGTCACGTCATTACATACTTGTTAATTTCCTTTACCTCAACCCTTGTCATGTCAATGATCTTTAGAACAATCGGCCAATCCACTCGAACAATTGCCGAAGCCTTGACGCCAGCAGCATTGATGGTCATCGCTATGGTTCTATACACGGGCTTCATCTTACCCATCCGCAACATGCAAGGTTGGTTGCGATGGCTTCATTATCTCAACCCTCTTGCATATTCCTACGAGGCACTGGTTGCGAACGAATTCCATGGCCGCAACTTTGAATGTGCCAGTTTTGTACCAGCCGGACCTATGTATCAGAACATAACTGCTGCGGATCGCACATGTTCGGCGGTTGGTGCTTCAGTTGGGTCATCTGTGGTCAGTGGAGATCTCTATATTGCTATGAGCTATGGGTATTATTACTCACATGTGTGGAGGTGCGTCCCCCCCCCTCCCTATTACGTGTTAATCCTTGTCTGACATGGGCTATACAGAAACTTTGGTATTCTTATTGCTTTCGTGATATTCTTCATGGTTGGCTATCTACTGTCAGCCGAGTACATGAGCTCCGACGCAGGCAAAGGAGAGATTCTTGTTTTCCAGCGCAGTCATCTATCTGCCATGAAAAAGAAGCAAGGAGCAGATGTCGAAGTCGGATCTTCAGACTCGCCCGAGAAATTCGGGCAAGATGAAGCCAACGGAGAGGCACCGACTGGAATCTCGGCACAAAAAAACGTTTTCCATTGGCGAGATCTTTGCTATGATATTACAATCAAGGGTAAAAATAGAAGAATCTCTGATCATGTCAACGGCTGGGTCAAGCCAGGAAAGCTGACTGCTCTGATGGTAAGCGTGGCTGACTTGTCTGAATAACATCCCAATTGAAGCAAATGCTAATACGGTACAGGGTGCATCGGGAGCAGGCAAAACCACATTGCTGGATGTGCTAGCCAATCGAGTGACCATGGGAGTCGTGACGGGTGGAATCTACAACAACGGTCTTCCACGAGATGCCTCTTTCCAACGTCGAATTGGATATGTTCAGCAGCAAGATCTTCATTTGGAAACTGCTACTATCAGAGAGGCATTGGAATTCAGTGCTTTCTTGAGACAGCCTGCAGATGTCAGCAGAGCCGAGAAGCTCCAAAGTGTCGAGGAAATTCTGGATCTGCTTGAAATGAGGAGTTACGCTGACGCTGTCGTTGGTTTCCCCGGCGAAGGGCTGAACGTTGAGCAGAGGAAGCGACTGACGATTGGCGTGGAGCTAGCCGCGAAGCCCGATCTTTTGTTCTTCCTTGACGAGCCCACGTCCGGACTGGACAGTCAGACTGCATGGTCAATTTTGCTCCTTCTGCGGAAGCTCACGGACCATGGACAAGCCATTCTCTGCACGATTCATCAACCCTCAGCAATGCTCTTCCAACAATTTGACCGCCTGCTTCTCCTCGCGGGTGGTGGCCGCACGGTTTACTTTGGCGATATTGGCGAGAACTCAAAAACCATGACTGGGTATTTCGAGAGCCAAGGAGCAGATGCGTGCGAGGAAAGTGATAACCCAGCAGAATGGATGCTCCGTGTCATTGGCGCCGCCCCGGGCAGCAACACAAATATTGACTGGCCAGCCACTTGGCTCGGTAGTCAGGAATACGCCAATGTCAAAGAGGAACTGATCTCTCTAGAGCAAAAGGGTAGTTCGGAGACTAATTCTTCTGCCGATCCCTCCCTCCAGTTTGCCAGTCCTTTCCATGTCCAGCTGTGGACCTGCACCAAGCGGGTTTTCGAGCAATACTGGAGAACTCCTTCTTACCTCTATTCGAAATTGCTTATGTGTTTTGTCACTGTAAGTCGAAAAGATTTTTATCTACCATACGAATCAGGATGCTAATCTGCTACCTTTGGTCTAGGCTTTGTTCATTGGACTTTCCTTTTTACAGACAAAAGTCACCCTGCTCGGACTCGAGCACCAAATGTTCGCTGTTTTCATGCTTCTCGTTATCTTCCCCTTCCTAGCATATCAACAGATGCCGAATTACATCCTCCAGCGTGACCTTTACGAAGTCCGGGAGCGTCCATCCAAGACCTACTCCTGGGTAACCTTCATACTGGCCCAGGTCATCGTCGAGATACCGTGGAACTCATTGGCTGCATTGATCACTTTCATTCCGTTTTATTACCTGATTGGTATGAACCACAATGCTTCACAGGCTCATCAAACCACCGAGCGAGGCGGCCTGATGTTCCTCCTCATCTGGGGCTTCCTCATGCACTGCGGTACATTTACGACCTTGGTAGTCGCCAGTGCCGCCACAGCAGAGATCGGAGCAATCCTTGCACTTCTTCTGTTCGTGTTCTGCTTGATCTTCTGCGGAGTCATGGCAACCCCAGCAAGCCTACCTGGCTTCTGGATCTTCATGTACCGCGTGTCTCCCCTGACCTACATCATTAGTGGAATGATGTCCAGTGGACTCGCCAATATCGATGTGCATTGCTCAGACATTGAGACTACCCTAGTTCAGCCACCCAGCGGGCAGACCTGTGGAAGCTACCTGGGGGCATACTTGAAGATTGCTGGAGGTGCGGTCTATAATCCTGATGCCACATCTGATTGTCAATTCTGCACCATTGCCGACTCCAATGTGTTTTTGGAATCGATTTCGTCGAGCTATACTGATCGCTGGAGGAACTTTGGCTTGATTTGGGCTTATGTGGCGTTTAATATCGCTGGTACATTGGTCCTGTACTGGTATGTGCGGGTCCGTGGTAGCCCGGGCCTGTCGCATGTGGCAGTTTGGGCCCAAAAAGCTTCCAAGTACCTTTCCTGGAAGAAGTCGGAGTGAGAGATTGTTATATACGGATCAGAATGGGTGCTCATAGATTTAGTGGTAGCTAGAGGTCTTCTTTCTGTTCCCTTGCACTATTTGTTTTTTTTTTTTTCCATAGAAATTAATTAGATTGAGAATTCTTATCTTTTATTTCCTATTTTAAATTCATCTTGTCTGGTGCTGTCAGTTTCTACCCTCCGATTGGTACGTGTGCGTGTTCGCTTGTTCCTTCTCGCGCAGACTCCCTGAAGCCAAGACTCTAAATTAAGCCCAGGGCCCTTAAGGAGGTTTTAGCACATCCCCCTTATAAAATCAACCCCACTGATCTACTTTCTTTATATTATTAGCTTACTGGTCATAGGTCACACACCGAGGAGTTGTGGCAGAGAAACTTTTCAATATTTCATCTATTTAAAGAGGTAATCTATTACCGAGATGGGCATGATATTCTGCTACTGGTATCAAGAAAGGGAAGAGGATGAATAGAAGAGAGAGGGAGGAAAGGTGAAGTTTATTGAAGATCAACTGAAAACTATCAAGCCAACCATCCCTCTTGAGAAGCCACCCAAATACCCCACGTCAACACATGAGTATATAACCAAGTCTCCCAATCCGCACCAAAATCAGGACCCTCACTGCCAGCAGAATCAGGACCCGGGAACGCCAAACAAGTGCGAGGATGATCTAAGATCAATCTCTCTCGAACAGTAATCTCAAACCCGGACCGATTCATAATCGCAATCCTGTTCCTGCGGTGCGTCTTGCGATCAATCGCCACAAGAGTAAAGTGTTCGGCATTTTCAGACCGGGACGCCCCATCTCCATTCGCAGAGAGGGCCCGTTTCTCCCACTGCAAGGTCATCTGGCACTGCTCAGGCTCGGTCATACTTTCTTCGTTCTTGATAGCAAATCTGTAACACGGCGTATTTTGCTCGGTAGTGCCAGCACTGGCCTGCCAGATGCACCGTGCGTCACGGAAGTGAATTTCTGATGTGTGATTGTCACTGCTGGACGATTGGCATATTTTAGCAACGACTTTTTTTTCTCGGGTATGACAGCCGCTGTTTTCTTTTGTATCCCGTTCATTCTTGGTGATATACGGGTCATGGAGAGTTGCGTATATATCACTGATGCCGAGCTTTAGGGGTTTCAGGAAACCTCTTGTTAATTTTGATTTGCGGAGTGGTGGTTGCCAGATCTCTAGCACGGGCACTGGTCGGCGATTTGGAGAGAGTTGTTGGATTTGAAGGAGTAATTTGGGGCTGAGTCGGAGTAGTTGACTTGGTTTCGAGGGCGGCCAAGCTATTTGGAATTTGGTCTCGAGTTTGATTTTGGATTCAGATGGTGATCTGAGGTTTGAGTTAGACATGAACTTGTGTATCTCCATCGAATTTTCGCGTCTTTTCATGTCATGAGAGTTGAAAACAAAGCAAATGACAAAGGCCCATAGTTCAAAAGAGTTGTAAGAGGAAGTTCTTACAGTAAAAAGTCCACCTTGGCTCTATAGAGAACATTGGTTTGTTCTTGGATGTCAACAGTTCTTTCTCCATCGGGACCGCCTTGCTCGAGGTTCTGGTGCAGGGCGAGTGTTGGAGGACTGCTTGGTGTTGGAAATTCTTCGTCCGTTTTGAACTGCTTCTTTGATGTAGTGGACAGATGCTTGCATCGAAACAGAAGAATTTCACCCATTTTAGGGTGAGCGGTAATGTATTCGGCTGCCAATAGATAGGCTGTGATGAAAAAAATGGTAAATCCAACAACAATGCCAAAGGCACTAGTTGTATAAGTTTTTGTCAGCACAAGGCGTTCCCATAGACAATTTAGTCGCGAATAACTAACCTCCACACATCTGAGTAGTATGTTGACCCCGCCCATGCTCTTTGGGTCTGGGTAGATGCAATACTCCAAATCTCAGCGCGGAATGACCGTCGCTGGGATGTCATTCTAAGTTCAATGAATAGAGGAAATGAAGAAGATGAGAAATTGGAAGCAAAAAAAGAAAGTGAAAAAAAAATCTATGTAGAGAAAAAATCCTCAGATAACGAAGACATTGTCATAGTCTCCAGCAGAGTCTCTATATACAAATTTTTTTTTTTTTGCCTCTTTTTGGAAAATCCATCATTTTGTACGTCATTTTGCCCGAATCCTTCAGGAGATTTACTCTGTGAAATTGACGGAGGACATCTCTCACGACAATTCATTTTCGGCGCCGAAGTCCTCAGGTGGATCTTTTGCTGAGTAAAGATAGACCCACTTCGGCGCCGGAAATTTCCCTCACCCGTCATGGAACGACTTAAAGATTCGTCTTCGGCGATCCATCACTTTCCAACTTTACCCTGGCCATGTCGGAACCACTGAATCAGGCCTGCGACGCATGTCGGTCCCGGAAGGCTCGGTGTAGTAAGTCCCGTGATATGCTATTGATAGCCACGCTGACATCAGAAACAGAGATGAGCACTGCGGACACATGTGAATTTTGTCTGGTAAGCCTTTTTGACTGCTTTAGGGATGGATCGCAAAGAATAACCAATTTTGGCAGTCGCGTAATAAACCATGTTGCTTCAGCGTCGTCAAAAAGCGTCAAAAACGCAAGCTGGCCCAGTCAGGTAAAGTGCTCGACAAAATTCCGAAGACTTCGCTCACTAAGAACATATAGAGTCACCGATACGCCCTAGACCTGAGCTTCACGAGACAGGCTCGCTAGAGCTGATCCCCACAAAACTGTACATCGACTCGTTGTTGGCCGATCGGCAAGCCTCGCGCATCTCCGTGAGCGCGAAACATCCAGATCAAGTTAGAACATTTCCCCGGTTTTGACTCCCGTCTAGCCGACCATGCTAATTTGTCTAGTTGACGGCTATACTTGGGCCGAATCCTAATATATCTTTTTTCCCGGCTAAGAGAGTCCGCTCTATCAACGAAAGGCTCGGACATGACAGACTAGAACATCTACTTGCAGCTATTCGCGATATTGTCGCAGCCAAGGTGAAGACGACTAGTTCGATCCCTCGCTCTCAATTTCTGAAAGAACAATACTTACAGAATGCTCACAATCTCCCCCCTCGTGAGTGCCTGAACGCACACATACTTGGTTCGTCTATCGATCCCATTTTCGTTGGGCTTCTGCCTACTAATCCTCCCACGCCATAGCTTATTTTGAGATGGTCCATCCTTTACATCCTTTCCTTTGCGCTACCACATTCCAACGCCAGACAACTTCCCCAGATCTGTTGCATTTCATTACAACTGACAAATCCTTCGCGGCGCTTTTTTATGCGGTTCTAGCGATTGGTTGCCAGTATAATGAAGGTGGCAGTTACGAGGCGGGCGTTGGCGAGGCATGGTCGTACTTTGAACGATCACTGTCTTATTTTCAGGATCTGACATTCTTTCGTGGCTCGCTCACGGCAGTTCAGGTCTATCCCCCCTAAATATAAAGTGGTTGCTCAGAGACTAACTATTTTATTCCATGTCAAAGGCTCTCATGGCTATGGTAGAGTTGTAAATCTTGTTTTGAGACAAGAATGTTGCTAATGTATCAGGCTCTCTTCTCCTCCACCGCATCCGCCTTTCAATTTGAGCCGTTGATGCTCTCAGAAGCTGCAATAATGGCACAGACCCTGGGCTACAACCGCTCGAATGGCCCACACGAAAATACGCAAAGACGCACCTTTTGGATACTATACTACATGGAGAAAGTCTCTTGCTTTATAACAGGAAAGGTCTCGGTATGTTTCTGATATTAGCATGAACCCATAATGCCACTGATACGAAAATTCCAGGTTCTGCAAGACTCAAACATTAGCTGTCCTATTCCAGACGCGCAAGAATCCACCTTTGGCGACTATGATTGGGGTTTCAGCTTTCTGCAATACGCCCGTCTAGTGTCCAAAATCCAAAGCAGTCTATTCACAATAAGCTCGGTGAATCAACCGGCTGCTGAATACAATGCCAAAGTGCAGAGCTTTCTAACAGAGCTGGAGTCTTGGCGTCTTTCTGCTCCTGGGCGCTTTCGCGCTGGAGAGACGCTCAAGCCTCGTCTCCTGCGCGAGCCACTCGCTCAGACGATCGCGCTGTTGACAAATTATCTATATTTCCACGCGCTTCTGACTTTATCTTGGACCCTGCTGCATTTCAGTGCGATCAAGCTGGGGCCCATGCGACAGCTGGACTTGAAACGAGGGCTGATGCGAACTGCACGCTCCGTTTTGGAACTAACTAAATTCATTGAGGTTGCCCCCTATACACCCGTCTGGTAAGCCGTCGAAAGAAGACACCCTTCCTGAATCATGCCATCGAACAAGATATCCAAGAGAGAAAAAAGCCGCAAGAGTCACTAACAGCCAATATTTTAGGATGCTCGCGGTGTTGCCGCTGTCATGTTTGATGATTCTCTTTGATCTAGTGGTTCATAACCCAGACCACCCTGAGGCTAGCCTCAGTCTTGCACTCCTCGACATCGCCAGTGGACATTTCAGCCGGCTGGAATTCGCCAGTAATGGCACTTTACCCGGTTCGTTGGTTGCACAGTTTGCACACCTCGCACGCCAATACATTTTTGAGAAGAGGGAATCCAAACAAAAAATGATCGACATGGGCGTTCATGATTCCTCTTGCGATGTTCAACCCGAGGTGCCGACTGGAGCAACAGAGTTGCCTCCACTTCCTGCAGAGTTGCCGAACACTGGTGTGTCAACATCAAATCAACCAGCTCAAACGCTACCTGGCATACAGGAGCAGCTATCACTCGATCCTGGTGCCCCGTTGTGTGATTCGACCTTGTTAAATGAAAACGATCAGTTATTTATTCCTTCTATCGATGATCCAAGCTACCGCATTGAGGATCTGGAATTGCTCGGAATTGACTTGAAGGACTTGTTTGATTATCCATATGGAATGATAGGGGGTGATACCTTTGTATAATAATCTATCTCTACGGCAGTCTATACTTTTGCAGCAATTCTAGAGACAATATTTTGCACCCATTTCCCTCTTGATCTCCGCTGGTTCGCCGAAAAAGCATCCCGTCGCGACGCAGATCATTTCGGCGAAGAATCCTAAGCCGCGGGGGATTACTTACAATGATATACATAAGAGAAAATATATGGTAACTAGGTATGCATGGTAGATATATATGTGTAAGCTCATTTAAGAAAGATCATAATCTCTCCTCATTCATCCTCCCATAGACAAAGTTCAATTCTCTACTCTTAAGCTCCGCATCGTAATGCACACCAAAATGTTTCTGCATCACTTCTCGCCGAATTGAAGACAAAAAGCCAGTAGAAACTGCCCCAGTGCGTTCAGATGGCTGGAGCTGCCGATATCGAAAGGCCTGTATTCGGTCATATGCAGAAAGCCAAGTGGGGGCCCGTTGCCTGGGACATTGCTGCGAATATAGTTGATCTTCACCGCTACGACCTCCACCGCTGCTAAATGGCGCCCACTACCTCTCGGCCCCAGATAGGGAAGTTTGATGATGGTCAGATATATGTCTACGCCGGCCACCATAATACCAGAAAGCATCGTTCTCCCTACATCTCTCTTGAGAATCAGACGAAGTTGCGCATCACCGTCGCTCCTCTGGATTTATCCTCCGGCAACGCCCCAGACGATGGTCCACGCTTTGTCGAGCCAGTGCCCTGGGATGAAATGAACGATTTTGTGGAAAGTACTCGGCCCTGGGAGACATTCAGTGACCTCAAGCCTCTCCGCGAGGACCAGGATGTCAGCAAGGATCCATATGCGAGGTGGGCTCAAAGCCACCGATTCCATGAGGGGGAGAACATGTACCGTGTTCTGTCTCGCTATGCGCAAGAATTTCCTCAGGCTGATAGCCCCGTTGTGTACACGAGGCAAGCTGCCAGTTTCCTGTTGAATTTGCACTTTTGTTTCTAACCAACCTCCGTCTCTACACAGCCCCGCGGAGCTTCGTTCTGCCTATTATCTCGATTACCAATGGTTGACACTTTCCTTCACGGTGTCGGAGGATGCATCCAAGCCGCACACCTGTGCCTTTCTGACAGATTCGGTGCCTCTTAGTTCCGATCTCCTTAGCACAGGTGAAACATCCGTCGCCTTTGGTTTGACTAAGCTGCAACGGCTTCAGGATGATTACAACTCGCACCGGTACATTCCGGCCACGATCTTCTCGGCATCGGATCGCCAGATCCGAATCATCCAGTGCTGGCATGACAAACAGAATCCGAAGGCTCTTCATATTCGCCTGTCACCGATCATGGACTTCCGGGATGGAGCGAGAGGGAACTGGAAGGACTGGATTACAGTTCTCTGCTGGATAGCGGGCAAGCCAGTAGGTGACACGAAGAATGGAAGCGAGACTATTCCCTGAGGGCGTTCTATGTTTTGCTTTGAGTAGGATACCTACTTACATAATTGATGATAACGATTCGACATGGTCATGTCAATTCCAAGACTAATCTGTTTGTGACACGCCAAGTTCTACAGAGAAACAAATAAAACCAAGGATAAGTACATTCATACGAGGACAACAAAGCAAGTCAGCCTCAAAGGGCTCAGGCTCAGGGCTACGAGTCTAGCAAAGATAGGCCTAAAACTGCAGTGGCTGTGAAATGCAACACCAGAGGGGGCCAAGAAGAGAAGACCAAGGTCGCGTCGAGACACTTCCGCGACAGGCCAGCGCGTAGAATGTCATAGAAATAGACACATTTTGGCTCCAAGGATGAGTTAGTTTTATCAATTAAGATAGCCCAAGGCTGAAAGCGCAGCATTTGATGTGGCTAGAGCTCTACATAACCCACGAGTGGGCCCAAGCCCTTAGCCCATAGCCCAACCCCCAGTAGGCTATGCGCTGGGTCTTCAAAGCCCAGCCCAACCCACAGCCCAATTGGCGCATACCTACGGTCTTGGCTTGCATACAGTGGCTGATTAATAACTCTATATCACGCATGTACCAACTTGTGTATCAAGTATTATTATAGTATCATCGCAAGATCTGAATTTGTAGAAAGTCGTGGATGGGGAAAAGGTATGAGTTGACCAATTCGGCCCATAAGAGGTACCTAGGTAGCTGCCACATTTGGCGAGAACACGGCATATGCTGGAGAAGCAGGCTCTAGATTGCTCGCACGTTGGTAACAAGATGGATCGTGAACAAAACCCAGTGACTACATCTATGAGGTCCTGTGATTTTCCGAGTTACCAATTTCAGCGAGGCAAGGTGATAATCAAACACCTTGGCTATCTCGCTGTTGTGGGCGGTGGATTTGTGCAGTGCTCCGTGGTTGTCTCCCGGCTGGTCGCGCAGACGGCGTAGACGTCTCGTCTACACTGATTTTGGTGGCCTCCAATTACAGGAAGCCATTCAAGAGGTTCGGCCCCGCTTGCGTCTTTCGTCATCTTCTTGCTCGTGTGCTCGTTTAGCGTTTTTGTTAATAGCATTATCATCTTTGTTCGAAACGTGAGGCGGAATACTTTGAAAGGACAGATCAGCCAAAATTCGTCCCTGGAAGGTCTCAAAGGGTCTAAACGGGATTTGCTTCCGTTTGATGGTGGGGAAATTTGCTGGCATTGTGGCAATCGCCGGGTTGTCAAGCATTCCTAGGAATTCAGAGGTGAATTGAGCCTCATAAAGATGAATTGATTCTCGATCCAAAGGGCTTGCTATGAGAAGACGGCACTAGGGTGTGTGAGCTAGGGAAACAAACGATGAGATCGTTGACAATTTCGATGCGCAAGGAGCACTAACCGTATGACTTATTGGCCTTGGTGGCTTTAAATGGCGATCTTGAAGTTGGGCAAGAGACAGCAAGACGCACACAAAGTAGGGATCTTCTTTCCATTCCTTTGGAGTGACCCGAGCAAGCTTTTTCTTAGAAAGTTGCGACGCAGTGGAATCATCATCTCCGCTATGATGGCGAAGCTGAAATTTGTGCCAACGAGTACCACTGACGTTTGTGTAGTTCAGATAGCCAATCATAGGCAGTGGCTCTTGACAGATAGATGGGTCGGGTTGATCGCGGAGATAAAACACAGTGTAGTGAGGTCGATGAATAGGCTGACCCGCGAAAAAAAAGCTAGGCCCTTTGCTGTTTTCATCAGATGTGATAGAAAATAAAAGCCACCCGTGGGCATCAAGTTGTATCTCACCTGCGTTTGTCGAAGATGCTTCCCTTGGACAGCAGAATGTTGGTGAGAGCGTTCAACTTCCCTTGGAGCGAGAAGTTCCTGGCTAGTGACCGTGCTTCAGACTCCCCTTCTTTAGGTTGCTTCCCAAAGGGTCCTTGGTCGTCGCAAGTATCCTCCATCGAGGGGGCATTGTGGATATGTTGAAATCGGCATCCCATCAATTCCAAGTGGCGGGAGGTCCAAAACAATGGTTTTACCAAAAGCTCGCGATGATGGTGCATGAGGTCAGCGAGCGATATTACACTGTCGCTGGCTGACATGTTGGAACAAGTCACAGCATGGTGGACAGAGGTTAAGGGGGTGAGATTCCCTGTATAATACCGATGCCTTTGAGTACGTTGTGATCGCCGTTCTGACCGCCTTCACGTACGACGCGGACGCGCAATTCATTCTATTTGGTACAGTCTACTGGGTCAGTCTGCTGGGTCTTAATATAAGAGGAATAGTGCACTGTATTCTCAACCTTGGACTATGCACTCTCCAAATACTTACTCTGCCATTCCAACCTCTCGTGATTAGACAAGCCGCTCTCCACTATACAAAGTAACTTCACGCTACTCGATTGGCACGGAGAAACAAATAGAAGTGGGATGACCCACCTAGAGTCCTAGGCACATATAGATGGTTCTTTCAAGGTCATGAGTTTAGAAACTGGCACTATAGCGATAGTAGTCTTTTGTGGATTTCCACTAGCCCTGATTGTGGGATGTCGATGTTATCACGGAGTCTTGTTGATAGGAACCGGATGACATTGACAATCTGCTATTTCTTTTTTTTAGCCAATTGCGCGGACATCAACGCATAATGTGGCCAGTGTATAGAAATGTAATCTAGCCAACTGGTCCGGACCTTCCACCCAAATCAATGAGCCGACGGACGTGGACTCATATCCAACCCATATGAACCGCATAGGATAAGCAAATACTGCTTTCGAAAGCTCCTCTTGTCCCTACATGGGCGAGCAATCATCCAATCTCGACTGCTGTCAGCCTTTTGGAAAACGCCTACAGTCTTCGGGGTCGGAGAGACGGTAGCTTTCATGCTTCTAAGAAGAAAGATGACATGTATTTTCGCATGAAGGTATAGGCAGAATAGGAGAAATATCGAAAAAAAATCCCCATGAAGGTACTTCTCTTAATGAATTATATCATCCAAACCCTTTCGACATTAGATGAAAATGAAGCCTGGAGCGCAAACAGGATATTATTCGTAGATACCAAGGCCGCAGCGACCATTAAACCATCTGTTCGCCCCCCGAAATAGACCAGCTGTACTCGTCCTCTTTCTTCATTCTTTTGCTCAGAATCAATTGCTCGCGTAATTGTTCCATCTGCAATTTGGCCTGCTGGAGAGTTTGTTCTTTAGGCTCAACTGTCGTATTTGTCGTCATTTTCCTCTTCTGGCTTTTTCTTCTGCCAAAGGCATATTCCTTCAACGTGCTCGCATTGTAAGCGATAACTGCAAAGAACCCAGAGACAAAAATGGAAACACCAACTTGAATCATAAAAAGGTGACTCATCAGATAGCGCTCAATACCACAGATAGTAGGGCGAGAACTCACAGATAATAGGGAATATCATGCGTCCCTGGAAGCGGACGTTGCCACCCACATGAGGGAAATCGGATATGTCCAACGCGAGTAGACTGGTTAGGAAAGATGCAGGGAGCTGGGAATATATCAGATAAGAATACGTGAAGAACAGAATGAATATTGACTTACGAAGAGAATTGTCACTACTGTAAAAGCCATGATTGTATCACTCTGCTTCGCAGTCTCTTCGCTTCGCTTTCTTGAGAACTCCGCTTCGACGATGTTGGCTTGCTTCTGCTTTAGGTCAAGCAGCATGTCAATGGCCTTCTGTACAAACTCGGCCTCTTTGACCATTTCCGTGATCTCTTTCTTCACCTCAGAAGGTGAATTATAGGTAAAAGTGGCATCTGGGTTGTATCCATTCTTCCAGATCTGCCTCCAAACACTTTCTTGGTCGGAGGCCAGAGATTTCAGCATGTTAAGCTCATCGCAGATGTCCTTGACCTCTCGGAGTAGCTCTGTCTCGCCAGCGATGTCGCCGTAAGGGTTGTATTTGTCTCTTCCTTTCCAAGTTCCTTTCGATTTGAACAAGCGGCCAATGAGTCCAGTCTCATTTTTGACATCCTGGCTTTCACTCGGCCCCTCGTTCTCTGCTGACAATTTGTTGGTGCTCTCGTTAGCATTTGCTTGACCCTCCTCCTCTGTCGCCGTACCATCAAGTGACTTTTGGAATACATCAAATAGATGCGCCTCCTTGTCCCGCTTTTTTGGATCGATCGTTAGTCTAGACTTACAGTCTCTGGGATCACTGGCTCTGCTTACCACATTCAAGATAGCCGCCCGGTAGACGCCCAAGGGGGATTTCTTGTTCCCCAATACTTCAACGTCTTTCTTGTTGAAAAAGCTCGTCGCCGTACTGAGGATCAGTTCTTGGATGTTTTCAACCGATATCGATGAGTTCTTTTCTTGGGCACGAAGATTGTTCAAAACTCGTTGAAGAAAGCTGCTTTCAGTCTCGTCTATCTCGTTTGTTGTGCTTGTGATAATGGTCTCTAGTATGATGGGGTATCAGTCAGACAGCTGTGTTAAAAATAAGGCATCTGCAAGGGCATACTTTCGTCAAGTATCCAAAGCCAGAGCTGATTCACGATGAGAATCTTGCGTATGTCATCGTTCGGTTGTCGGTCCCCCAGAAGATCTAGATTCCTCCCAGTTTTGTTTTCTGACTGTTTGAGCTTTGGGTCTGTGCTTCGCCACAGCACTTGATCCATGTCTCTTATCGTAGTGTCTTCAAGGGACGAATAGTAATACTGATCGAGGGTCATAGAGTCATGGAAAATGTGTCGTCCTTGCGTAGTCTGAGACGTCCGCATGGGGTGGGTCATCTTGGTCTGAGTAGCACTCGCGCTCTTAGCCAGTGGGACTGAGTCTTTGTCTGTATTGTGAGGGAGCTCGGCTGGACACTTCTTCCAAAACAGATAGGGCATCTGGTGAGAAACCTCAGTCGGATGAACACAATTAAAAATAGAGAGTAAAAAGCTAAAAAGAACAAAAGAATGACCCACGTATAGAACACTTCTGCCGAGATTCGAAATCTGGACAGATTGATTATCGGTCTCGGTCACACTGGCCTGGTCATCGTGTATCGTCTTAGGCTGTTGATAATGCTGATTTTGAGATTAGCTTACCGATGCTGAAGATCTGGTGAATCATCCCTGCCAGTGTAAGAAGTCTTTAATTCTCCACTTACAACACACTGTGGTTTCATGTAGGACATGTTTCCACCAGCAGGTAGCTCAGCCCAACTTTTGCGCACAAATTGGGCCCAGGGGCGGTGGTCTTTGTTCTTGATTTGTTGATCTTGGGAAATTCGTACCATGAGTTCCTAGTTTGTGTTAGCCTTGGATCTGAACAGCAGTGGAGCAGCAGTACTTCGACACAGCGCAGCTATTAAAAGAATGGTCAGTAAATGAATAAAAATGAGCGTAAGGTATCCCTTCAGGCTACTAACATTGTTCGAAGGGATATGAATCCATCTCAAGTCTGGCACTCTCTGCTTCTCAGAATCAGATTTGTCCTCTCTAGCAAACGCAGCAGTGGTCTCTCGCTTGTTGTGCATATCTTTCGAGAACTCCGTCGGGCTAGAGAGCACTGCCCTCAGCGAACTGAGATCGAGATACCGACCAGGCTTCATGATTTTCTCAGGACCTTCGTCGTATATGATAGCGGCCATTGAGCGGCGCTTGAGCTGAATGGAGCACTGATGCTTCTCATGATAAAAGTCCAGCACTGTTCCCTCTAGGAAGCCATGATCCTCGGATGAAAATTGAAATGTGGGCAGATGTTCGTCGTATCTCCAAACTTGATGATCTCGTAGAGGAGGGGGGTTCTCGAGGATCTCCTTGATGATGTTGCCCACCGGATCATGTTGTCCCCAGGTAGAGATGATTTGCTGCCCCTTTTCGATGTGATTCCCGCTGAGATACCACCCATTTGAAAGAAGCCACCAAACAACAACAGGCAACCTATGGTATACAGCCAAGTAAAATGCATCTGATCCACTTACTTCGGAGAAAGAAGGGCGCGATATCGATTTGAGAAAGCGAGCCAGGTAAGTTTCCTCTCCCGGGGCCTCAAATTGCGCAGCCAGCTCCAGAACAAGCTTTGCGTCATCCTTTAACGGTTTGGAAAAGAAGCTTGCCTTATCGATGTTGTTGTCTAATGTCTCCCACAAAAAGCGCTCCATTTGACGATGAGCTTCCGTGGTTCCCGATGCTGCCAGTGAGATTGAAGTTTGACCGTCATGTTGCTTTCGAATAATCGCACTCAGAACACCGCCTTCTTCGTGGAGGATGTCACGCAAGACAGCGGTTTTCTTATTCTCCGTTCCAGGGATAACAGACTGGTGGGCTGTATGGGACCCGCCGAGCCAGGCCACAAGATATCTCACCAACTCAATGTGGTTGTGTTTGACAGCCAGGTGAAAAGGGGAAATGTTCTCCTGTGTTGGAGCTATTGTGCAAAATCTCTCCAAGAGCAGTTGCTCTAAGATTCTGGTATGCCCGCCCAGCGCTGCCACGTGCGCCCAAGAGGCCCCTCCCCTTTGCCACGGCGTCGGGGTTTTCAGACTCGGTATTTTGCTTATGCATTTGCCGACCAGCTCATCTTGTCCGTTCAAGATAGCCCAGTATAGGATTGCCTCTCTGTGTTCATGGATCTCCTCCGACTTCCCATCGACTAGTTTCGAAAGAAAAGGCTCAACAAATTCAACTTCGCAGTCTATAGAATAGAAAGGTTCATCACTGGCAGGGAAACGAGGAAAATAGATTCCCGTTTCCAAAAATTGAAAAAAAATCGGGTTACCTCTGTGCCTTATAGCATAAACCAATGTTGGATCCCCGGATTCGTCCGACATGTCGAACATAGCTCTTTTCCTGTCGTAACGGGGATCATTTTGATCGAAAGTCAGTTTTTTGAGCATGAGCTGAACAACATCTTCGAACTTGGACCCCCGAGAGCAGGCCAAATGCAACGCAGACCGTCTGCGCCATAGGCGAGTAAAATTCGCGCCAACTTCAACTAAATACTTCACAACATCCACATGCTCTGCCAGCAAAGCACACACTAGAGCCGATCTGTACAAATGTTGTTCCTCTGATTCCAGGAGACCAGGTGCCTTTGTCAAGATTTTCTTAACAGCCTGGAGGTGACCTGCCATTGCAGCATAATGTAAAGTGGTGTGGTCATGCAGCCCCTTGATACTTACATCTGCCCCCTTATTGAATAGGTAATCAAAAATATCAAAGTGGCCATGTCGCAAGGCATCAGATATAGCAGCTTGGCGATTTGAACCCTTCAAATCCAGGAGGCTAGGTTCCTTTGTCAGGATTTTTTGAACCACCCGGAGATGACCGGACCTGGAAGCATAATGGAGTGGCGTATCACTATTACATATGGTCATATCCGCCCCTTTATCAAACAAATAATCAAAGATGTCCAGGTGACCATACTGCAGAGCGGTACAGATAGCTGTTTGGCCTTTTCTCAAATCCAAGAGACTAGGTTCCTTTGTCAAAATTAGATCAACGGCTCGGAAATGGCCGTGCTTGACAGCGTAATGGAGAGTCGTATTCCCGTATCCTTTGGGAGTTAAATTTGCCCCTTTGTTAAGCAGATATTCAAAGACATCCATGTGACCATACCCCAGAGCGGTAGAGATTGCCGATTTGTCATTTTTGCTGTGTGAATCTAGGAGTCCAATATGATCCTTTAGTAGGCGCTTGACAACAACAAGATGTCCGCCTTGAGCTGCAAAATGTAGTGCTTCGCTACCGTGATCATTCTCAAATTTGGTTTTTGTCATTTGAGAGAGTAGAACATCGAGTGCAGCAAGATGTCCTCCTTGGGCTGCGAGGGAAAAGGCGGACATCTCACGATTTTCTGGTCTTACCCAATATCCTGCAAAGTCCCGTCTTCCTTTAAAGTTTGGTTCTTTTCCTGCTCCCATGGCATTTATATCAGCCCCCTTATCGAGTAAAAATTTGATAACGAAAGGATGGCCCTTGAATGCTGCAGCAAGGAGAGGCGTTCGGCCTACAACAGTCGCCATTTCCAAGAGTTTCTTCCCACCGTGGCTAGAAAGTGTTTCGACTATGCTTTCATGGCCCCGCAGAGCAGCAAAATATAGAGCGGTCGACTTGATATCTGTTGTTGCAAAGACATTGGCTCCTCTGTTTAAGAGTAGCTGAACGATTTCGCTATGACCTAATTCAGCTGCAAGCATCAAGGGAGTCACGTCCTTCTGAACAGTATCTTCGTGTTCAAACTGGTGAATGAACCCAGCTTCAAGGACTGCATGGTTGTTTAGAAGCCTTTGCACGGCATCTAAGTTGTTGCACTCGATTGCCGTGTGTAGCTCATCTATCAATCCATTTTGAGGCAGAGAAACGTCGGTGTCAATGGGTGTGTCTTTCCGCGTGGCCTCGAGAGATGCTTTTTGGAATTATGTGTCAGTCAACCCAATTCTATCAGACTCTCAGGTAGATGATAAACTGCAGTACCTTCTATAGTATCTTCCATTTTGGGTCAACTGCTAGTATCAAGTGTACAGTGTAGCTTTCATGGAAAAAGACAAAGAGAAGCCCAACCATCTCCCCGCACTCTCGCATGTGGTGTCAGTGTTCTAGGGCCCTAGAGAGGCCATGGCCATTACAAAAGTACGTTGGCCGCCCAATGAACATCCAATCATCTAAGCCAAGCCTCTCCCCATATCCACAAATGCACCCGACTCATGGCCCACGTTATCTTTCAATTCCAATTTAACATTTTGAACGCTTTGTAGTGGAGTCTATTCATATTAAGCTTCTTATTTGAAGCATGATATAGATCCATAGTTGGATTATATCCAATAATCACAGTCCACATATATAGATGGTGGACTGTACATAAACAAAGAGTAGTCGGTCGCTTTATGCGGCTTTATACCCTTGGTGATGTAGTTCCATGATTTTGTCGATTTGGCTGAGATGACACAGGGGATATTATAGCCAGGATTCTTCTACGATAAAGCATTTTTTTCGGGGGGGAATATCTATTTTGGGTGTATTTTTTCCTTGGTAAATTTGATTAAACTGCTGAAGAGCCAACATACAATGTGCAATATATATGATGCCGAAGCCCCAAAATTTACCCTGGTCATATACTGTCTCGTACTATGATATCTTAATAATAGAGTCACGTCACGTTGTACATTGTTCATGATCACTTTCAAATATGTCGGTTGTGCCCATCTTTCGCAGATCGCCTCTCGACTTGAGGAAGTTACTGTATGTTGGCGAATTATTTATAGTGGTGTAGTAGCTCTAAGGTTAAAAGCCAAAATCGAGGAGACCTCACCCAATCCTAACTACAATCATAAGGCCTTCTCACGAAATATCTCCAACCATTTCCACTTCCAGTGCGCCACCGGGTATATCGACTGCCCACGATGCTACTTGCTACCAGTACGGACAGCAGTTGGTCCCACAAGTATCCCCTAGCAACATCATGGCGGATTTTATTTGAACTGGAATCTGATATGTGCTGTGTTAGAATGTAGCAATAACATAACAATTTGCTTTAAAGATTCTTACGAATGAAAAAGAAAGGCCCTACATTGGTAGGAGTGTATAGATCATGCAAACAGAGCAAACACAGCTAGATCATTCCGCTGTGGTTTGTTCTCCACTCTGTTGAAGCAAGTTTGCAAAGTAAAGGACACGAAATCCTTAAAATAATCGCCACCTGTTGACTCACAGTATTGGAGCCTAATCACTTACATCTTGCTCACCACTAACCACAACCTCAAATCCACCTAAACCAATAATCCTCCAGGCACCACAGACCATAGACCCCAAACCGTAGAGCTGTGCAGCTCTCAACAAATCAACCATGCACAATCTCCCCAAGTTGGCACTTACAGCTCTGCTCCTCATCTCACCAGCAATATGCACCTCAACCCCCAAACCACCAGGCAAAGATGCGATCCTACTATCAAACGTTCAAAGCCTAACACTACGCGCCCACCGCATGACCAGCTCACGGCGCATTTCACCAATCCCCCAACTCAGCTGCGCAGGCCCATCAGAACAAATATGCAACCTGTACCAACCTGAAGTAATGCGCTGCACAAACCAAGGCTACGACTACGACATCGAAGACGTGCAGTGGACCTGCACCGCAGACCTTCCCGCAGAATTCAAGCTCGGCGCAACAGATGTCATCTGCGAGGGATACCGGAATGCCGATGATAAGTGGGTGCTGAAGGGGAGTTGTGGGGTTGAGTACCGGCTGCTCTTGACCGAGGCTGGGGAGAAGAGGTTTGGGAAGAAAGGTGGTGACTCGGAGTGGGATTGGGCTGGGAAGAGTCGATCCGGGACTAAGGCTCAGAAGATCATGGAAGTGCTTGGGGATTTGATTTTCTTTGGCTTCATTGCTGCTGTTTTTGTTCTGATCTTCTGGCCTTTGTTGGCGCAGTGTTTCGGGGCGGGGAATCGGCGAGGTAGGGGTGCGGCTCCGGCAGCGGGGCGGGGCGGGTTCTGGGGAGGAGGAGGTGGTGGTGGTGGTGGCGGTGGAGGTGGTGGAAATGATCCTCCGCCTCCGTACAGCAGTTTCGATCCTTACAAATCTGCTCCTCGTCAGCAGGGCTGGACGCCTGGTTTCTGGACTGGTGCGCTGGGCGGCGGTGCTGCTGGTTATCACATGGGGAGACGGGCTGATAGTGGGTCGCGCGGCGCAATGCCAATGGGCAGATCTGGTGGATATGACCCAGGTGAAGGCAGCTCACGTTCGCCGCCACAGTTTTCGTCTACGACTGCTAGTACTGGGTTCGGATCGACGAGGCGTAGGTGATCCCATGCTTGTCTTACCTTGCCCGTCATTCGCTACCGACTTAAGGGAAAAGAGATACCAAAAACTAGTCCAAAAGGCCCTTTAGGAGGAAAAAGGAAGCGACAGGCCGTTAACCGGTGGGTGGAACACCTTGTGGCCATTATGAAACTGGTACACATACAATGAGAAAAATCTAGCGAAATCACAAATCAATTAGCTAATCGAGTAGCCCGAAACTCCTGGCTTGATCAATGTGTATCATGTAATCCCACACTAGAACGCCGTGACCTATCATCTTCGCTTCATTAGGTGTCCATTATAATCCATGACTTAAGCCATGGGGAAGTCATCGATTGATCCTAGAACCTCCTCTGTTCCACCTCCCTGGGTCTTCACGCCCGCCTTCTTGCGCGACTTCTTGACAACCGTCTTATCGTTCTTGTCATCCTTGGCATCACCGCCAGTTGGGTTGCGCAGCATTTCCTCTTGCATCTCCTTCTCCTTAGCGTGCTGGTCCTCGATCCGCTTCTTTTCATCGTCAAGTTCTTGCTGAACAAGTTTGGGATCATCGTAGACAGTGTTCGTCATCTCTGAGTAGGTTGCAATGTCGATGGTCTCAGACGGGCCCATTAGGGTGTCCTTAATTCGTTGTGGATCACGACGCTCTTCATTGTTGAACTTCAACTTGATCTGACGACGAGACCGGCCCGGGAACATTTTGCTGATAACCATGAAATCGGTGCCGAACATGCGGAGCCCGCGATAAAACAGATCTGTCATCTCTTCATCCCATGTTTCGGTCTTTGTACGCTTGCCGTACGAGGCCTGATTGATCTTCCGAGTGAACGAGCTTTCCACCACATCCTCAAGGTCACCAGCGGCTCGAGCGGCATCCGCGTGACGATCAACCTGCAAGGACGCACTATCCAGGACGATCTCGCCGTTAACAATACGCATAATAGGACCACTTTGAGGTTTCCAATCGACCGGCTTTTCGGATTTCTCCTGTTCGGGCTCAGTTTGCTTGACGGGCGTTCCTGTCCCTGGACCGGGGGTTCCACCCTGCTTCTTCCGTTCTTCTTCCGCCTGGTCAATCTTGCGTAGCTCTGTCTCGCGCTTGGACTTCTTTCCAGTTCTGAGATCTTTGCAAAGCTCGGACATTTTTACCACATTTGGCAAGATTTCTACTGTCTCTGCATCTTCCGGGGTGGGTTCGCGCTTCTTGCGCGTGCGCTTTGGTTTCTCGCTACCCTCAAGATCCGAGGTACCGGCCTTTGAGTACTTTCGTTTCTTTGGCTTTGTTGGATCCGGAGTCGAAAGGTTGGACCTACCGGGCGTTGCGCTTGAATCTTCGATGGTAGGCACAATTGACTGGGAGCCTCGGCGGCTTGCCGCTACGGACACGGACTTCTTTCGAGCTGGACCCGCAGTAGCTGTAGTTGATAAAGTTCGAGCGCGTTTTGCTGGTCTACCCTCGATTGGGGCAGTTTGTTCGGTTTCGGGTTGAGGTTGTGGAAGAGCTTCATTTGAATCGACAAGGTTTTCTGCGGCCCGCGCTGTTTCAATCCTGGCGTATTCTAACAGAGCCGTCTCTGGTCCATGATCCTCGGAGGTTGGAGGTTGAGCCTCAATAGGGAGATTGGCGGGAGATGGGGTGGGTTGAGTGGAAGGAGGGCTAGGCGGAGTGGTCAAGACAGGTGCGGGTTGCGAGATAGGGGTCGAGTCTTTGCGTTGCTGTGGAATAGGAATCGCAGCCGGCTTTCGGATTGGAACTGGCTTTGAGATGGCAGTTGGCTTTGAGATGGGAGTCGGTTTGGTGATCGGGGTTGGCTTTGAGATGGCAGTTGGCTTCGGGATCGGGGTCGGCTTCGCAATGGGTGTAGTGGTAGGCGTGACAGTCTGTGTAGCGCTGGGAGCGATGGGAGGGATGGGCGCAGTGGCAGGAGTAGTAACTGGGGGAGTGACTGCAGAATTCAAAGCAATGGGTGTTTGTTCCGTCGTAGGCACAGCGACTGACGCAGGTGAGACCTCTGTGGCTGGCCGTGCTTCCCGATCTGCAGCCACAGAAGGCGCCAGAGCAGAGTCGACTACATCTTTAGTTTTGTCTTCCTGGACAGGCTCAGCTGGCGACTGTTGAGCAGCACTAGGTCGTCTCGCGGGCGCGGCGGCAGGCGCACGGCGGATAGGCGCCTTCGGGGCGAATTTCTTGCCGGTTTTATCTGACAAACACACAGTCAGACATTGCACAATATGCTTCTCGTTCAGATAATACTCACTGATTGCAGAGCTGGAAAAAGACTTCATGACTGCCCATTGCTGTAAGGTGTGGATTGATGAAGATCGCAAAAAGTTCCAGGCCGGGGAAGTGGGTGAGGGTCACGTGATGGCACTAGCGGACGCTAAACCTCGTTGAAAATCCTCCTGTCTTCAACTCCTCGATCTCTGCCATCCCACCCCTTCTATTGTCTGCTCACCTCGCTTTCACTTCTTTCGCTTTCTTTTACTGGTTATACCTTCTTCTACCGGACTTTCCTTCGACAGGATTGGACACAGTCTCGAGATCTGCGTCTGGCTGACTGACGGACGGTCCGGTGGTGATAATAGCCCTCCCATGCCAGTCTAGCCACTGATGCCGGCCGTCGAACCCCCCATCGCGTCTTCAGAGCCCGGTCTTGTCAAGATGGAAGACCGGAAGAGGCCCGCTGCGGACAGCAATGACTCGGCTCCACCGTTAAAGAAACAGGCTACCAGCGTCAACGGTGGTAGCAAGCCTCATCCGGATGCCGATATGCCATGGAAAGATGATTTGGAGGTAAGTTTGTGTTTTGGATTCTGTCCGCGATCTGGAGGTCGCCTTTAAATCTCCAGTACGACATGTGCTAACCGGGGCCTTATTCGATAGCGATTTCAAAAAGAAGCGATTTTGCGCCAGATGCAAGAGTACAAGCGGGAGAAATCGTCACTGGAATCACGTTTGAGTCAGATGTCCAAGGCTGCTACGTTTCACAATGATCATCTCCGAATTATTGATTTGTGGTTCAAACAGGTAGGTTTTTGCTTCTTTGTACCGGTCCACTTAGCAGGAATTTGGGAGCAGGGACTAATTTCAGAACAGTTGATTGATGAAGTGAAATTACTACTCGGATCGTCGCAGGCAAAAGGCCAAGGTCAGTACAACCCTTCCAGCCCCACCTCACATCTACTATTTCAATGTTAACATTAATTGCAGAAAACACTTTTAAAAGCTCCTTGCAGTTTGAAGACGTTGAAGAGTTCGAGACGCACCTGAAATCACGGTCGGAGGATATTCGCGCAATAATTTCTCAAGTTCAGTCCAAGTCTAAGGATGCGCCTGCCGAGGTTTCAGAGGTACAGAGTCGCCTTGCAAAGAAGTTAGCCGAGGAAAAGGTAACGATCGCCGAGCTCGAAAAAACACTAGCCGAAAAGCAACAGTTGGAGGAAAGCCTCGAGGAAGCCTCCCTGCGATATCTGGTAGCCGAAAAGAAACTCGATCGTGCAAAGAGTTTAACTGTTGCAAAATTGGAAAAGCAGCAGTCTATGGGTATTCAACGACCTGGGGAAACGGCACAATCAAAGCGCGAAGAATCGTCCCCCGCAAATGGGGGAACTTCCGCCGGAGATCGCAACCCCGAGTTGGAAGAAGCCAATAGCAGGCTCACTGCAATTTCAGAGAAACAAAAGGAGCAAGTCCAAAAACTGGAAGCCGAAAATGCCAGCCTGCTAGGCCAACTTACCGAAATCAAAGTCAAGGTTGGCCTCACCCCGTCGTTACATTGTCGTTTTGTCGCTCACATCGGGATTCTAGTCTTCAAAATTCACCGATGACGATTACGCTCACACGGATTTGTTTAAACACCTTCGATCACAACACGACGATGTAGTTAAGCGAATTAACCACCTGGAAGCGACAAATGTACAACTTCGTGAGGAAGCAGAGAAATATCGCTCGGAAAGAACCGCATACAAGATCCAGGTGGAAGATGAAACCCAAAGTACGATTGCCGAGAAAGAAGCTCAGTTGATGAGGGCCGAAACGGACCTCGCCCGGATACGGAATGCCCGCGACGAACTTCTGGCCGACCAGCAGATGCGAAAGGCTGCGCAAGATCAGAAGAAGACCTCTAGCTTGAAATTGCAAGAACTGGCAGACGCAAGAGAAGCTCGAATCACAGCCTTAGAGTCGGAAAGTCAAAGGTTGCGACTGCAGATTGAGGGCTCCAAGTCCGACGACAACATCAACGACATGCCGCTGGAGGAGCTTCGCGCCAAGTATTCCAGCCTGGAGCGCCAGTACTCCATGCTCAACACCGAGTTGACATCGATGCAGACCGCCTACACGAAGTTTGCCACTCTCGCATCGCAGAAAGTTACCGACTTTGGGGCCATGGAAGAGAGGGTCGCACGGCTGACGGCGGAGAAATCTAAAGCAGATCAGAAATTCTTTGCTGCCATGAAAAGCAAAGAAGCACGAGATGTCGAAGTCCGAACCCTCAGAATGCAAAGCTCGAAGACTTCAGATATTGTGGCCCAGCTGAAGGAGTCCGAAGCAGCCACCCGGTCATTGGTTTCCAACATGGACAAGCAAGCCAGCGAGACCAAGGAGGCACTAAATGCAGCTCTGAACAAGCACCGCGCCATTCAGCAGCAGTTGACCGAGAGCAACATCCTTATGGAAGGCTTGAAAAATCAGGTTGCCGAGCTTAAGGGGCTTTCGGTATCCAAGGACTCGACTCTGGGAAGCACAACTTCTGCTTTGCGGCAAGCCGAGACAGAGGTCGCAGGCTTGAAACAGTCGCTTTCAGATACCAAGAAGAGTCTGGACAACTGGAAGAACAAGAGTCTCGGCAATTCGTCCTCGGAATATGAGATGCTGCGCGTATGTTAAATTCCCACCTTTGTCAATAATCCAAAGCTAACCCCACTTAGACACTTGCGCTGTGCACGGTCTGTCGTCGCAATTTCAAAAACACGGCGATCAAAACATGTGGCCATGTATTCTGCAAAGATTGCGTCGAAGAGCGTCTTACGTCTCGCTCCCGCAAGTGCCCTAACTGCGGCAAATCCTTCGGAAGCAACGACCATATGCATATCACCCTTTGATCGACCTTCAAATATCCTGTATTATATCTTCTTTTCGATGGTTTCCTCTTTACGTCTATCTCTTTTTAGTGTCACATCCGGACAGGTTCATGGTGTGGTGTTTTTTGTGTGGTTTAGCAGGTCTGGTTTGGGCCGGCGTTTGACGAGTTATGCACGCTTAGCCCTAACTCGGGGCATGTTTTATTTTTCTCTATTCTTTTCCTCTTTTTCCATTACAAACCAAAGAAATGGTGGGTTTCTCAAGGCGCAGGGGCGTCGTTCTTCATCCCCTCTGGACGAGAGGCCGGCGCACACTGATTTTCCTCAGAGGCTGAGCTATTCTAGATTTCTGTGTCATGTAGGACTACGGTGTACGGAGCAAAAACAAAAGTACAAAGGAACATGACGAATGCAATGTGAGGATTTTCCATGCCCCCATGACTTCAATCTTCCATTATCAAGGTTCTTAATATTTAATATTCTCATGTTATCATGAGTTAAAGATCCGACTATACAACAACTCATGCCTCCCAACCCAAAGATCCAGCGCAGGTACAACCTGCCCAGCCTGCTCAACAGGTGTATTCCACTCCCGCGCAATGCGCTTCGTCACCGTATCCTGCAGCGCTTGACTAGCCAACACATTCTGCGCCTGGTAAGGGCCCATGACACCCGCTCTGACAGCCGCACTCAGGACCGCCTTAGCATGATTCAAAACAAAGACATACGCCGTCTGCTGCAAATCCAGACCCATGGCACGACAGACCACACCCCACAGCGGGGCAAAGTGACCCTTGGGGCCGAGATCTTCGTCCTCCTCGAGACAAGACTTCAACGCATCTGATAAATCATCAATAGCAGTGACAGCGGCCGCAGTTTCCCCCGAAACTGGGTTCTCGGGTCCCGCGAAGCTAACTCTGAATGCGCGCTCCCAGACGCCGATTAGCGCGCGGCCTTGGGCAATGCTTGCGCGCTGCGCGACAATGCATGGCGTTGATGCGTCCAGGTCGTTGTCTAGTGTGTCAAGGGTTGAGGGGTGCCGATATCCGGCTAGCACGTAGGGGAGGGATGTGCTTGCTATTGAGGCGATGGAGAGTTTGAGGAAGCGGTGGAAGGAGGTTATTGGGGCGGTGCGGGAGGGTTTGTTATGCGCAAGATAGGACTCTAGTCCGCTGGAGTAGGCGAAAGATCCTAGTGGGAGAGCGGAGTCTGAGAGGAGGAGGAGGGCGTGGAGGGATGTGTGGGTTGAAATGGTGGGTTTATTACTATTGGTATTATATCGTTCTAGCAGAGGTTAGTTGGAGGTGCGACATTGGAGGTATAGATTTGCCTACCTTTAACGGCCAATGAGGAGGGTGGGCTGGGGTATTCGGAGGCTGCTAGTTGCGCGCGGGCATCTTTGAGTTGCGACTCAAGGAGAGTGACCTTAGCTTCAAGCTCTTGGGTTTCTTTGAGGGTCATAATGTAGTTATAAGATAGGTACGTGGTAGAAATGTAATATACGTAGCTTGTAAAGCACAGATTTAATTGAGAACTAATGCATCTAGACCGGAGGGTATCGCGGGCGGTCTTATAGAAGAAGCTCGCCGATCGGCAAAAAAAAAGCGGAGGCCGCCGCACAACTCCGAGTGCTCCCTATCAGCTTGACTGTTTCGGACCAGTTAGACCTTCATTACTATCTTGCTGATCCTTTTTACCCTGTTTTCCCCGCGTCATGAACTAAAGTTATCTCCACAATCATGTCAGGCAAGCGTCTGCTCGACGCCATCCAATTCCTCAATGTGTCCAAGACGGTCGCAGCCAAACACCTTGCGATCCGGCAACGCCAGCTAGATGTCTATATGCGCACATCCTCCCTGACCAAGGGCATCAAAGCCCAGACAGAGGGTCTGATCCTGACCGCTCAAGCCGCCGCCGCCTTAGCACGCCGATTTGACGAACCCTCACAGCCACCTTCACCGAGCCCCCCAGACTTCCCCGACAAGTCGACATCGGCCGATAAGCCGCCCGCCAGCACTGCAACGTCGCCACCCCCCGACCTCGCCCGCAAACTGCAACGTCAGGCCGAATCGCAGATCCCGGCCTCGGCGGCAACATACAGTGGTGATGAGAAACCGAGCGCCTTGGATGTGAGCAAGCAGCAGGATGTCTTCTATAAGCCATCGCTTCGGTCGGAGCCGGATCTCTCGAGCCTACCAAGAGTGAAGTTACCGAAGGTCGCGGGCGATGCTCAAGTTGCTAGTGATGGATTGAACGCGGATGTCTTCCAATCGTCTGTTGAGTCGGGTAAGCCTGCTCCGGTCGAGGAGGAGATGTCCGAGGAGATGATCCAAGGTCTTTTCCACAGCCCGAGAGTGTCGCGTATGATGTCGGGAAAAGCCCCGCCCAAGAGGGACTGGAAGCTAGCCGCGAAGCCTCAGCAGCCGGTTGCAGATTCTGCTAAGCCCGTCTCCCCGGTGGCTCTGAAGTCAGAGGCTAAGGAAATGGAAGAGCTTGCGGCTAGCGTCGCCGAAGACGTGGTGCCCAGTGCGAACACCGTCGGCGAGGTCAAGGAGCAACAAGTGTACCAGATGCTGGAGTCGCGCGTGCCATCCTCTCGTCTGGGCAGACTGTGGCAGTACGGCGGTCTAGCGACCTCGATGGCATTTGGCGCTGTCGGGGAAGGTTTACGGCGTGCCACTGGCAGCCAAGACAATGGCTCAATTATGTTCAGTGCTGGTAACATGGAACGAATGGTAGCTAAGCTGTCAAAAATGCGCGGTGCAGCTCTCAAACTGGGCCAGATGCTGAGCATCCAAGGTGCGTTGCATTGTCCAACTCCCTGGTAAATCTAATGCTCATCCTAATTTCTCTAGACTCCAACATGCTCCCCGAACAAATCCAGCAAGTCCTCCAACGCGTGCAAGATCGCGCAGACTACATGCCCGCCTGGCAGCGCGATAAAGTCCTTGCTGACAACCTCGGACCCAACTGGCGCGACCTGTACACCTCCTTCAACGAGATCCCTATGGCAGCAGCCTCAATCGGTCAAGTGCACTCAGCCGTGCTAAAAAGCACTGGCCAACCCGTGGCCGTAAAAATCCAATACCCAGGCGTCGCCGACTCAATCGACAGCGATCTAAACAACCTCTCCATTCTCCTAACAGCCTCCCGCCTCCTGCCAAAGGGCCTCTATCTTGACAAAACGATCGCGAACGCGCGTACCGAACTAGCCTGGGAATGCGACTACATCCGCGAAGCCGAAGGCGCCAACCGCTTCCGCGATCTCCTAGCCGACGACCCAGTCTTCAACGTCCCGGAGATAATCGCCCACGCCTCGGGCAAACAAGTCCTCACAATGGAAATGCTCGACGGCGTTGCCGTGACCAAAGTGACCGACTTCACACAAACCCAACGCGACTGGATCGGCACCCAAATAATGCGCCTGTGCCTCCGCGAGATCGCCGAATTCCACTACATGCAAACCGACCCGAACTGGACGAACTTCCTATACAAGGCGTCGACGAATAAACTCGAACTCCTCGACTTCGGCGCCTCCCGCGCCTACCCCGAAGAATTCATAACTACCTACGTGCGCACGCTAATCGCCGCCTCCCGCAACGACCGCCAAACCTGCCACGACCTCTCCGTCGAGCTGGGATACCTGACAGGGATGGAATCGCAGGCGATGGTCGACGCACACGTCAGCTCGATCGTCACGATTGCCGAGCCGTTCATGCTTTCCTCGCCGGATCTTTATGACTTCAGTAATCAGACGATCACGGACCGCGTGCGCGCGCTGATTCCGGTTATGATTCGGGAACGGCTGGCGCCGCCGCCTGAGGAGACGTACTCGCTGCATCGGAAGTTGAGTGGGGCTTTCTTGCTTTGTGCGAGACTTGGTAGTTCGGTGCCT
Source organism: Penicillium italicum (assembly GCA_002116305.1). NCBI lineage: Eukaryota > Fungi > Ascomycota > Eurotiomycetes > Eurotiales > Aspergillaceae > Penicillium > Penicillium italicum. The sequence goes on along the minus strand of KZ108089.1, from coordinate 252,794 downwards.
TGCAAGGCCTTGTTTATTGAGGCTGTTGAGGCGGCGAGGAGGAATGGGTTGAAGGTGGATTAGAGGCATTGTGGATGTGGCTTTGTACTATTATAGACTATGAAGACTATGTATACTGTATACTATATATTGAGGAAATGAGGTTATGTGTCTCAGGCTGGTTATAATCCTTGTGAAATTAAGCTCGCCCTAAAAAGTGCCAAGAGCGCCTCCCGATTCCCGTCCACGCGGCTCAACACACAAGGTGGGTTTGGTTTGATATACCTCTGTGATCTCCGATGTATTTAGCCTATCCGAATAAAAATGATGAACTATCGGATGCAAGAATTTTCTTACAAAAGGTGATGATATTCCTTAAAACTACATTGAGATGGGGCAACTACTCCTCGTCTAATTCCTCCCTCATAGGCTAACTATCATAAAGAAAATACTTGATTCACCCCTCTCAGAAGGGTTTGGAAAGGGGGGGGGGCTATGGAACCTGTTTTGCCGGTCACTGAGATTATCGGGATTATTTCGGTGGATGGTTCTGATTATACAAAGACAAGTTAGTGGGTTCCAAACGAGCAGATTTATGGTGTTTTACTTGCCAACCTTGAAACACTTAATGCACTGCAAATGCAGGGAAAAGATCCCTGATGGCATTCTCCCGTTCCAATATGTTTCAAATGAAATGACTCTGGTGAGAAATTCGTTAGAGAAGATAGAGGATATTTATAGTCTCTCAGGAGTAGTACATAGCGGTAAAACGTTAAATATTAAACATAGTGAAGAGGATCTTATACTGAAGATGTAGGAGGTGACTGTTGGGGGTCACATGTCAAGAAGTGTGTCCTTCCTATGTATACGAAGAGAATGCGAAGGTATTATGAAGGGAAAGTAAGGATAATGTGAGAGAAATATAAGGTAAGTAAGGTGAGATTAAGACTAGGCGTTAGCTCCAGGTCTCATAGTGTTTCCTTACACTACATATTTCCACTTCTTCCCTTCTTCCCTTCTTCCGTTTGTTCACCTCCTCCTTACGTGTGAGCCAGCAAAACAATGCTCACAGCTCCACCGCGAGCAACGGGATCAAAGGGGACCCAAGTGAGTATCTAGCATTCTGCAAGACGTGCATAAACTGCATCACGGGTATATAAAATGCCACTAAGTTGGGAGTCGCTTACACAGATTACAGCTCAATGAGTTTTTCCATGGCCTGCCATGAGGTACCCCCCCAAACACCAACTTTCTGGGGAGAGAAAATAGCCTTGGGGCATCAAAGGCGTCAGTATGTTGACGCATTTTCTCATGTTCATCCACGCATGTTCCATGACCATAGCAAAGCTGGTCCTCAAGGGCGCGCGGAAGGCCTTAAAATGGTACACTGGCAACGTGGAGAAGGACTCCCCAGAGGAGAGGAAAACTCAAAAAGCTGGAGAGTGACCTGCATAATCTGCAGCTTGCTACAAGGGAAGACCCTCAGGCTTATCACGAACGGCTGCAGAAGCTGGAGGATTTCCACTCTGGCCTCAAGGAGAACAAAAAGGCCATCCACAAAAGAGTCTCAACGCTTTAAGGTGGACCTCGGGAAGAAGGCCAAAGTGAGTGTCCAGGAACAGGTGAAGTCGGAGATCGGGGTGTGGTCCCTAGCGAATGATAGGGCCTAATATATATACCGCTGCAGGTGACAAACAGACGTTCTGTTTGTCCTTATGATCTTTTAGCCTAGCGGTAAAATGCTCTTATGTAATCACTTAGGTGTAGCGGCCTAAGTAAACCTGCCGTTCCGGCAGGATTACAGGGGAGGGGGTTCTGCGGCGGCGCCGCCTACCGGGCAAGGAGTGGTCAAAGTGTGACTCCGTCGAGGTCACATCTCCGTCAAGGTCACATGTTGCGCTGGGTCAGCGACGACTCGCTTCAGTAGTTAGTTTCCAGAGCTAATGAAGCATCATCTTTATCTTCCCCTAGCTTTCTACGCCCACACAAAGACCGAGATTAAGAGGGGAGAGAATACTAAGCGCCGTAGCCATTGATTTCTAAACGTGGCTCATTTAGATTTAAACTAGAATCATTGCCTACTAACTGTGCGCTAAATCATTACAGTTTGGAACAAACCCATTCTAGGTCGATTTTGAGCTATAGGCCCCGTTATTCTTTAAAGGAGGCCAACGTGTCAAGTCTAGGTTTATCTCACCAGCAAAGCCTTTTTGCAAATTGGAGATTGCTAATATGCCAACCCGCATCGCAAGGTGGACGCAACTAAGGAATAAATAACCCTCCTTCCCTTCCGCCAGAGGTTGTTGCTGCGAGGACCCAAGTCTCACCTGAACCTGAGCTCAGGCGAGAGTCGTGATACAAGATGGGAGTGCATTACTCCGTGGCTGTCTCACCACTGCCATGCACGAGGCAGCAAGTTCAATCAAAGCCAGCAACCGGGAGGTAGACACTGTATATCTGTTCCGGCAAAGACACATATTAAAACCAAGAATAATGGTGTCGGAGGGGGTGACTTCAACTTTTCATGTCATACACTGGACCGAAAGTTGAAAAATAGAATCAATCCACCCCAAAGACAGCACCCCAGTACTTCTTCACCGCATCACAAATCCCCTCAAACCCAACCCAACTCCGAAACTTATCCTCAAGCTCACAAGCCGTCCAAAGAATCTCCTCCCAGAATCCCTTCTCAACATCAACCCTACTATTCAACCCGCGCACAACATCCACAGGCAAAGTCCAGGCCCGCGTAAACTCGCCCTCATCTGTAAACGCAGGATTGACCTCATGGAGCTCGAAGATAGTGGCGGGATTGAACTTGGGGAAGTTTGCGTGGATGAAGAAGACGTCTGGCGCAGGCGCATCGTCGCCTCTGACACGCCATATCGCACGACTGGTCAGTGCGAAGTCCTGCACGGGATTGAACTGCGCCATTGCGGAGCCGGCTATGCCAGCATGGGTTTCATGGCCGAGGGCGCATATAGGCTCGCTGACTTGGTGGAAGGATTCATGCATGGCGGCTGCAGCTGTGACGAAGGTCTCCTTGTCGCCTTCGCCGGCGGCGCCTTGTGAGAGGAGAGCGTAGTAGTGCGAGGGGCCGTGGTAGTTGTAGTAAGTCGCTAGCAGGAGGGAGCGGAGATGTGATCTTTTGGAAAGGAGGACTTCGCCTGATTCGGTTGATTGGCGCAGGTCCATTGGTGGGGGTGGATAGTTTGCGATATCGTAGAAGAGTGGGGAGACGGATGAGGCCCAGAAATCGGGCCAGGTGACCATGCCTTTTGCGAGGAAGGGCTCGGTGATGAATAGTTGTTCTGGCTTCTCAAGGGGGAAGGCGTCTGCGTCTAGGAAGAGGATTTCTTCGAAAGACGAGAAGATCATTGCGAAGGGCTTGAATTGGTATTTTTGGATTTGTGCAGGGGCAGCGATGAGGATTCGGGATAGAACTACACATCGTGCGTTCAGTGAGGGTAGGACTACATCGCATATATGATGTTCGTACTCGTCTTCGTCGGCGAGGACGACTTCCATCGGGAGCGTGGAGCCCGTTCGGCGGAGCATGCGGAGGGATATCACTAGCACTGGGAGGTAGGTACCCCCTGCTGTTGAGACAATGCCTTTTGTGTCGGGGAGGTAGGGGAGCTCGGGCGGGGAGCCGTTGATTGCATTGACGAACCCGGCATGTGCTTCTTTCATGGTTGCGATTTCTTCATCTGGAACGTGGAGGGCATCTGGGCGAGGTGGTGGATTGTGGGCATGGAAGCCTTCTGTGGACGCCTTCTCATATTCAATGATGGGATCTGTGCCCGGCGCAAATTTCTCTAGCAGGGCGTGGAATTCCCGCCAGAATTCTCGATGTGAGGATGTCAGGTCTGTGGTGGTGGTCTGGGAGGAGAGATTGGGGATGTAGGCTTTAACCTGTCTCAATATTGCCCAGGTAAGAAACACAGCCAGTGTCAAGGCTACCAACAGCGTTCGTGCACGCAGGAAGGATCGAGGGATCATCATGGAGTGTCTCAGGGCTGAGTACTGTTTACCCCACAGAGGCTCAAGCGGATAAGATCGACGATCGTTCCAATGACGTCGATAATCAGGTACCCATGCCGTGATCGGCCAAGCTATTGCAGGTCATATACAAAGGCAATGTCAAGCAAGGCTTGAAATTTCCAGAATGTAAGCACAGAAGATTATACCTTGGTTGCACAGACCGTTTGGAGGTATACCGAGGGTTTTTCGTTTAAGCACCGTATGGCTCTAGGGCTAATTGATGTATGTGAGACACCTTCTAAACGAACATATTGTCTGAAATTTGTGAGTCGAGAAAAAGAAAAACAAGAAATCGATCAATAGTACAATGAATCGTGAATGTGTACTATTTGGCCGACATCTCAATCTCAAATCTGATACCTGAAAGCCTGAAAGCCATGTGCCGGTCCATGCCTGACCTCCTCTCTCAAAGTCTTCAGCTCTTCATCTTTCTCTGCACTCTCTGCTCTCAGCTCCTCATTCCTCTGAGCAAGATTTTCATCTCGCTTGAGCACCATTTCAATGGCTGTAAGCTTCCGAGCAAGCTTATGCGACAAATCGACCACAAACTCTCCTCCCTCTGTAAGAAGCTCGTCCAGATCTTCACCAACCAGCGTGGTATACCGCAGTGCCACAAACTGAGATAGCAAGTTCCTCGCATCATCAACAGCACTGGTTGTTTTATAGACGAGTCGAATTGCATCCACCAGGTACGGGAATAACACCTTGTCTGTTTGCTCCAGGGCAACAAGGACCTCGGTCAGACGGTTCAGGGCGAATTGTTCCAATTTCGCGAAGTCAAGTTGACGTGCGAAGGAGTAGACTTTGGCATGGAGATAAATCTCGGGGGCGGAGTTCCCTTCTGTTTCTTGTTGTGGTTCTTCTTCTTGATCTTGATCTTCGACTTTTTGCCCCGAGGCACGCTCTGTGGCCAGAGTGACTCCATCGCAGTATTCCAACGGGGTGAGGGGTCGGTCATTTAGGTCGCAGTCTGACATGGCTTGAGTTGGTGGTGAGTTTGGGGCTATGGAGGGCTCGGGAACTGGTGACGGTGATCTTGTCCGGGGAGGAAAAGATGGAGATGGTGAGCGTGGCCATGAAGCTTGTGACCGTGGGCTGTCGGGTGGTGAATTTGGTTCTATTTTGATATGTTTGATCTTAGTGTCTGATTCTCTTTAGATAATCAGATAGAATGATCCAAGGAGATTGCATTACCGTTTTCTTCATCCGCTTCATCTACTACCACTTGTTCTTGTTCGCCTTCTTCTCCATCTTGCGCTGGGGCCTCTTCCCCCGCATCTGCCTCATCTTCCTCAACTGCCACAGAGGTCGGCTGGGGTGCCTGATAACCTGCAGTGTAAAGGAAGCTCAACACGCAATCAATGGTCTGTTCGTCAAATCGGCTCCAATCAATCGCTTCCTCGTATTCGTCAGTTGACTCCTTCAGACGAGTATCAAATGCCTTGTGAACCTCGAGAGTTCCACGGTGAACATAATAAACTCTTTCGTCACTGCTGACAACTATTTTGACAGGCGGCTTTGCGAAGATTGACCTGTTCAAATGTTAGCAATAGTCAGCGTGTTGATGAATACACCATGGTCTAGTGTGTATATACTTGGAAGCTGTCTTCTCGTCGGACGACATGGTGAGAAGTAAAATAGCGGGTAGGGGAGAAAGGTAAAAGACGTTCTTTGAGAAAGTTAAGAGGATCAGCGTATAATGGTATGATGTTTAAGTAGGGCATCCCAAAGAACCCCTCGTCATAAACAAGCCAAGTACTTGGCGAGGAGGTGCTTTTGACAATGCAGTGAGACCCAATCTATTTTAAAAACAGGGCAACCTCTAGCAGGGGTATACGTGGACTGACTAGGCGGTTACATTCTCTGCCTATGTACATAGTAACTGGCTCATATACTAACATCTCTATTAATGCGGCCAAGGCTTTACTGATCACAAATACATCAAGTACCTACAAAGGGATGCTTCTCTTCAGCTGTGGACATAATTTTCGAGACCGGGGTAATGTCTTCCCACTGATATATGAAGTGAGGAAAAAAGAGTAGTTCTAACCCTATTCATCCCACCGACCTGGTCTAACAAATCGTATGGTCGTCTCCAAGAACTTGCCCATAGAATGTGCTGTGCAATGTAGTAGATACATACAGACATGTCATTGTATTGAGCTTCAGGCTGCGCGACTTGGCATATTGGGTTGCGTCTCTATGAGGGTTCTCAGGGCACTGCGGAGTATTTCGAGGTGATTCTTCCTTTGCTCGACAGGTAATCAGTTAGCTGATACAAATTATGCATGAAGCAAGCTGGTTAAAGTAGGATTGATCGACATCTTGAATTGCTATTATCAAAATAAGCCACTCGCAAAGTGTTTCACTGAGTGGCAATTCTACAAGAGACCAATGCGAGTTTGAGTATACAAAATTTAATCCTGTATTTACTAATTTGCACTCTTTAATCCTTTCTCAGCCCCCCTAGATGTTCGCTTGAGAAATGGTTACGTCTAAATGGACCTATGTACTGGAAACCGTTTCGATAGGCGAGCTATTAATCACTCCTCTCCAAGATCTCGTCGTAGGAAAATCTTCAACCTTCGAAGGATTATCGGGATCTAGTCTCAACTAGAATTATATAACCAAAGTTAGAAACACGGCAGATTAGCTTGTCATTAAATACTTTTGACTCGAGTATCACCCTTTGATAAAGCACTTCAGCACCGAGTGCCCTAGCTTCACTAGTAGGTAAAGAGTCGCCGGCATTAAAGCCTAGCAGAGACTCAAGCTATTCGGCAACGAGAATATCTTGACACTTACTACTTAACGATTGCACCGGGGCTGATAGGGCGAAAGTTCCATCATGGTCAAAACGTGCACAAATCAAGACGTGGAAACAAAGTTGCAGCGAGATAAAGATTGGTAGCTGTTGAAATTTATACATTTTATAAAATTGAACCTAAAAATTTTAATCTTCAATTCGACATTTAGATGTGCTGCCCAGTTTAAATCCCTATGCCAAATGGCCCATTGCTAGCTAGAGCTGACTGCCAATCTGGTCTTGGTGGGAAACGCCCAAGGAGAAACTGAACGTTGACGCGATACAATCTACCCATGGTCCCTAAAGAACTTCCTAAAACTCTAGAATCTTCCAATATGGATTTCAAATCGAATCACGGACACGGTTCATCAGTTTACCTCGTCGCCCGTGCTAACATTATCAACCACGGAGGGCGGAACCTGTTGAACAGCCCGCTCCGCGATCATATTATAGTCCGGAAAATGGCAGCTGTAGGTATTTAAGCAGCAACGACAGCTAATGCCATTGACCATCAACAACGAAACAAACTTCATTTGAAAATTCATCCTTCAATCCTCCTACCGAAATGGCTCCCATCCAAGTTGGCACTCTGGTCTTCGATTACCAGACGATCGACGTTTTTGGACCATGCGACTTGCTCAACTCCGCGAGTAGAAGGCTCATGGATGTTATCAATAGCTACACGCCCGTGGATCCGAAAGTCCTAGCAAAAGCGCCCGACTTCGTCTTCCACCATATCGGCGAGACCCTGGAGCCGGTGCGCCTGCTTACCAGCGCTGTGACAATAGTGCCCACTGTGACTGCAGACGACGTCACCGACTTGGACATCCTCATCGTCGGCGGGGATAGTCCTGCGAACAGTAATCTTCCTTCGAAGTTGCAGGACTTTATCCGTCGCCATGTGGCCTCCGGAAAGCTACTGTTCACGACCTGCACCGGCGCTGCGGTTGTTGCCGCCACTGGTGTTCTAGATGGCAAGAACGCTACGGTCAATAACCTCGAGTACTATTGGATTAAGAAGAAGTACCCGAATGTCAAGTGGACGAAGGAGAAGAAGTGGATCATTGATGGTAATATTTGGACTGGGAGTGGAGCTGTGGCGGGGATGGACATGGTTGCACACTGGATTAAAGAGAATTTTGGACTGGACGTTCTCATTCAGGCGGGTTTGTCGCTTGATTTTGAACCACGCGATGTTGATGGACTTTTCAATGTGTTGCCTCAGCGATACGATTCGACCGGAAAGAAGATTTCCACTCATGTCTTTCCCGAGGAGATTTGAGGTTTTGTCGTGCTGAGGGGGCCAGATTGGCAGGGTTGAGGTCTGGGGTATGGATATCCGCGTCAACACTCTGCAAATGACGAACCTGTTATGCTAGAGAATGTATCCATCAACAGAATATCACCCCAAATCTTCTCATATTCTATCTTCTGGACTTCCGCAGCAATGGTATTCTGTAGTGTGGGCTGATCCGGAGCCTGGGCGACGCGGCGGCTCCTATACCGTAACGCAGGGCAGCGGTGCAGCCCTTGAGCAGATGAGGCTGTAGTTTTTGAAGCCACAACCTCGTGATGTGCATGGTAACTATCACGAACCTGTGCGAGGTTCTCTTTTGCCACTGCATAGGAATTTTTCACACTTCCTATGATCTCAGGCATCATCGAAAATAGGCTCTTGGCGGGTATTTGCCTATCTGGCGATGGCTTGATAGCCTGTAGATTAGACAACAGGGTCTCAAGGTATTCCTCCAGATTCACAGATTGATGTGCAATCTCCCCGTTCCATTCAGGTACTTCTGGCAGTCCCACGGACAACCTGTACAGCACAAATACCGTGAAATTAACTTGATACCACGTGGAAAATGGCAAGCCATTATGTTCCACAGCGGGAATTGCGAGGAATAAATCGAGATACTCCCTGGTAGAACCGACGCATTTGACCAAGTTGCTGATGACCATTGGGGGTGTAGATAACATGGTGGAATCTTCCTGTGTCGTTGGAGGCGGTGGCCTTCTCTGCCCATAGCAATATACCAAGCCCATTTCTTGAATCCGGATCTTGGCGGCATAATAGCCGTTAATTAGCAAAACTAGGAGTTTGAAATCAGCCAAATAGAATGCCCAGAGCTTCGGAGGGTCCTAGTCCTACCCGTGTTGCGAAGCTCCGTCGATAGAGACGACCACCATTCTTCTAACCGTGTCATGAATCGTCCAGCATGGATGTACAGCCGAGTTCCATGAATGCCTTCAGACCGGTAGGTCTCGCAGACTTCCTCGGAAAACTGCAAAACTTTCGTCACTGGGTATATCAACAGGTCTGTTTCGAATTCTGGCTCTTGTTGCAGCAACATCGCGCATCGAAGCATGCCCTCGTTAAATTTGAGATTGTTGGGCTTTCCTGAAGCCATTGATATTCTATCGAGGTCAGCTCAATCCCATTGGCGCTCATGCGGGTGGGGAATAGCATCTTACATGCTAGATATGTAATAGCAGCCTAGATAAGCACGACATGCTTCCCGGATATAAGCATCACCCATCTCGGTTCGCTGCTCAAGCAAGTCGGCAGCCTCTTGATCAAGACGAAGGTCAATGACCATGCTGATTCCAATTTGTAAGTACTGGTAGGTTTGTTGACTTCCTGGAACAAAGTGAAAATGAAACCTGTCATTGGTCAGCTTGCCGGTGCCTCCGATGCCGACAAAATAGAAGGAAGTGTGGTAAATGAGACCTTACCAGGCAAGGTGGACAAGTAATCCCTGGAGCAGATCTAGATCTTTCTCACCAGCTATAATGACCCGCTGGCTGAGAGATTCTTTAAATTTTCTGTTCAGAGCTTCTTGAAGGTGACAATACTTCGAGGAAGCAGCAGCAACAACTGCAAGCAATAGGAAGGGGCGATCTTCAGCCATCGATGCAGCAGTCCAGGCGGACGAGAGCCATACAAATGGAAAATAGGACGCCATACCGCGGAACCTGTCTAGAAGATGCTCGAGGACGACAGGAGTGAGTCCCAAGTCGGTGATCCACGCGGCGTCCGTCGCAGTGGATCCGTCCCAAGAGCTTTCTAGAGTGTTTGTATTTTCAGTGGTGTTCTGGTTTTCGCCCGACCCTAGGCCTTCATCCAATTCAGGACCAGGCAGACACCCTTGGCCCATCCATTCAGCTGTTGGATGTGGGCTATCGCTGAAAAATCCAGGAATTGCAGCCAGCCCATAATCCGGATCAACGGGTGGTTGGAATTCACTAAGTGGTGCGCTGGAGCGCGACAGAAGACCGATGATATTTGTGAGCTTAGACTCAAGATCGGCCAGTCTCCTTCATCTCCTCTCTGTCAGCCAAATTGACATCTTGACTGGAGCGACCACATACGGTTTCGCTCGTTGTGAGACTCGAGGTCGCTGTTTCGGCTCTGAAACTATGCATTGAGAGTTTGATCTGGCACATCTACTGGAATTAACGAGAGGAGAAATATACGGTCAGGAATGTGACACCCACTTGGTACAAGGCTGTCCTTCCTCGGGTCGAATACATTTGACCTTGAGGACACGGCATTTTTCGCATGCAAGAGTTGCTTTCTTCGGCTGACGAGGTGAGTTTGTCGAAATTACATCATCCATCGTCAGCTACATAAATGTTCTTCAATGTAGCCCAAACAATGACAGGCTTATATGCGATATAGTTCGAGACACCAAATCTTCCAATTTGATCCTTGGACGGATTTCAGCTGACAAATCGGGTGAGCACTAAAACAGAAGGGGAAAGTCATCTCACGTGGCCTAAAATCCAGTGCATAGTTCTTTGGTTTTTTTTCTTTCTGTATTATTAAAATGGGGTAGAAATCTAGCGGTACAACGATATAAATGATACGAGTGGCAGTGCTGGCATAACCGATGACTATGTGCCAATCGCTGTGCCTGGGCACCTTGAACTAACTAGTGTGTATAGGGGTTCAGAGTTTGATATCATTATTTGCCAGTGTTACCATAGGTACCCCAGCTTCTGTCGCACGCTAGGTGACGCGCAACGGTGTTTGGCGCGGCACTCAAACCCAGTCAAATATTTAGATTACATACCTGGAAACTCGCGTGCGAATCACTCTTTGAGGGCGGGTCCGATGGCATGCGGCATGGTCAAATCTGCGGTTTTTACAACTTTCTGCACGATCATATTTGAACTGAGAGTATTTCTTTCGGAGTACAACCTTGCGGGTTTCGGGTATCGGATTCGAAACTGGGCGGACCGAAGCACTTATGTAAGCATTCTTTGTCAACCTTGGAAAACACCAGACTATCAATATGCCACCCCCTGGCGCTAGGTGACACTCGGCATTGTCTAGCTTGGTGGTATAGCCGATGTTGCTAACAGTCAAAGGTTAAAGTGCGGTCCGTTTCCACTAGCGCCTGCTTTTACAGCCTTAACCAGCTTGCCTTAACGGTAAAGATTCCCGAGACTGTTGATGGTGCCAAACTCGTCCTCATAGTGCTTTATCGATATCATCTAGTCTCACTTTGCCGATACGTATCTTGTAGATGTTTCAGCGGCACGGAGCTGACTATAATATTTAGCCTATCATCATCTCATGTCGATGTCTCTATACCTATGATTCAACGATGATGGATAGCTTTCCAGGTAGTGAGTATCCGTCCCTCCTGTTTCAGCGAAACGCCAATATATATATATATATATATCTGTCTCTCCGGCTGTATCTTAATCAATAGAACTGCGGGTTGGAAATAATAGAACGCTCGGCCGCCCTATTCCGGTGAACACCGTCCAACCACTCTGAAAAGGGCTAGCATATATACTAGCGCCGACCACGTCACACAAAGTGGATTTGGCGTTTCTCCACAACCTGAGGCTTGAAGTATATGTAGGCTTTACCAACCAGCATGTATTCTGCAGTCCACTTACATGCAGATACATACTTTTGTCTCCTACGTACACTATGTTGCCATGCAAGGCTCCAGAAATCGGTTACATGGGGTCAGTGTCGACCGAGCGGCTGCCTCAGAATGGTGCTGTGCTAGTTCTAGAGCCAAGTCGTAGGGTCTACAAATTTACTGACGTGCATGTTGCGATTTCTGACATTTTTGAAGGTGGTGAATATCACGAGCGACTCTCAACCTTGGAACTTGAAATTCATGTACGATCAGATAATCAACTGGAATGAACGATGTTAACACGCACTTTTCATGTCTAGGCGGAGGAAAAATTCCCTCAGACGATCATGTACATCTAAATGCCCCAAGGTCACCTACTCCATGCCTGCTGATAAGTTTCTTGCATTTGCAGATTTGTGTCTATGGAAGTAGTCAGCGCATGGGTATCCAAAGGGAACAACAATTTCTTTCCCCCTGAATTCGAGCTTATTATGTCGAGAAATCTGCACGGTACCTTTGGATGCGAGTATCACCGAGGCGAAAATGGGGAGATCTTAGCTTATGGTCAGTTATCAATCTGCAGGCCATCTCAGGCTGTTGCTAATGCATGGCAGATTCTTGGAGCTTTTTCAAACTGAAAAGAGTCTGGAAAAATCAAGATAATTCCGCAATATGTGATGAACGGAAGCAGTTCGCTATTTTTGTACGGAAGGACTGGATAACTTCGAAACAAATGGTCATGTTTCTGGACTTTCCGAGATACCTAATGCCTCAACTGCTTGTCTCACTACGCTCAATTCACGCAAGCGATCCATATGCGTGGCATGCTATATTTGTTGGTGAGATGAGGAAACTCTATGATCAAGCAATATGGGATCTCCGTGGCATGGTTTGGGAAGTTGAAGCGGTAAGTTTTTACTTCTTGTGTTTTTGGAATCTTAACTAAGTTAAGATGTTCAATACAGTACCAAAAGAATCTTGGGGAATTTCAGCCACAGTTTATATTACTTCATGATTTGGCTAGACACATCAGTCACTCAAAGGAGATACTCGACGTTGCTTTGGAGACGCTTGATAGTATCATATACTCATGTTCCACACTCGATGAAGACCATCCGACCCCGGAAACCAGAATACAATGGCATTCGAAAGATATAAAGAGACAGTTTTACTTCGCCGGAAAGAGTCTCCGTTCTACGAAGCTCCGGTGTGTTTTGCTCAGTGAAAGATTACAGAATGAAATCAATCTGGTAGCTATATCTCAACCTACCTTGAAACCATTGGTAGCTAATGTTCCTCACCAGGCGTTCAATATTGTCTCGCAAAGGGATAATGAAATTTCTCTTCAGATGGCACAGCATTCACTCACAGACAACACGATGATGAAAACATTGGCTATTGTGAGCATGATCTATCTCCCAGGGACTTTTGTATCTGTAAGTTCATAACCTTCATGGGCCAGTTCAACTTCTAACAGTCGAAGGGATTATTCGGCATGAACTTTTTTGACTTCGATAGAGAATCTATTGGCGTATCCCGTGATATCTGGATTTACTGGCTGGTCACGGCTTTTTTAACTCTCACTACGATGTTCGTCTGGCTTCTATGGCTAAAGAGCGAGGCCATTCGACGTCTGATTATCAAATTGAAATCTAGCCGCTTAACTATCAGACAATAGTCAGAAATTACATGATTAGCGAAAAGCCAGCGCGATTGTAATAGGCGCATTCCGTCTAAAGACTGGTTATTGAGATCGATGTTAAATACATAAATGAGTCGTTGGATAACCTCAGCACTTTCTTCCGAAGTATTACAGTGTACGATTTTCACTAAATAACTGCTTGATAGTAAATCAACAACCTTATAGCTAATATAGGCGGCGCAAGGCCATGATTTTTCTTAACTTCATTTATGCCTTTCCACAATTCAGAACGTACAAAAAAGTCTACTAAAGACTTTTCTTGTACCTGGATACCGGAAATAACTTTTTAGAATCGAATGGCTGGATCGCAAATATGGCCCAATTAGGCAATATTGGGTCTGTTCCACCGGACCGCGAGGTCGGCGCATTTTGGTATATGGAACAAGAGTAGTCGGCCGCTTTTGCGACCTTGTAACATATTTTTGGTGGTCCTTCTAGTAGTCTTTTCTTCAGATATTTTCCTCCTTATTGGTGTTGTAGCTAGATTATAGATGGTAGGCTAAAATGTGCAAAACGACTGTTGCATATTGGACAGATGGTGTCCATTGCCTAGTGGGATTCTTGGCAGTCTAATGACATTTTTGTGTCTGGACCACCATGGAGACTAAATTACATCTTATCGTGTTATGATGCACTAGATTTAAGAGATGTCTGTACATCAACCTGACTCATTGCTGTTCTCTTCCTCCTCCAAGATCGTCGAGTAGGGGAGGAACTTGCGATCCTCCGTCTGCGCTTCTAGATAGTCGAAGGAAGAATGCTGGGATTCGAAATCTGGAAGCTCCCGTTTCACACGAGGCCGCCGTGGCTCGTCTGATTCTTCAATTTGCAGGAGTTGTGATATGGTGCTGCCGGTGAAATGTAGAATCATGCCTATAGAGGCTCCGACAAGTACAGCCCCGGTCATGAAATAGATGAATGCCTGTTAGAACTTAGTAAAAGCTACCACCAAGGGGCTACAATATAGAGACATGAGATAGCATAGATGCCTGTCTCACAGCATACCTCTAGTATCACGAGAATACGCAATGGAAGCAGTGCCAGGTATAAGACGACATGTCCGATGTAGATCACTGGGGATGCGAGGAAGAGAAGGGTTGACAACAAGTAGGATAGTAATTGGATTGTCAAGCCAAGGACGAGCGAAAAAGGATATTTCAGTATCGATACCCACCCCATCATTATTATGAAGGCATGTAGCAAATCAATCTATGCATGTTGACTCTGTTATGATATCCAAGCAAGACGCGCCGCGGTCTCAACCACCAAGCCCTAAGCCCTACATTGCCAGATTGGGCTTCCGGCGTCATCGGCGTCTACTGTACTTTGACAATGTAAGTACATCAATCGACTTTGATTACTGTCCACCGCAAATTCTTACTTTGAGCTAGCATCGGAAGTGTCTTTCCTCAGCCTGCCATTGTGACTTAGTTCATTCCTCCTCTTTCCCCAACTCCCAACAAAAAGCACGGCCCAAAGTCATCACACCTTTCCCCGCCTTCGATGGGCAACAACCCTTCCAAAGGCCCGGTGGGCGACGCGCACCCAGCCCATGCCTACCACAGCTCTACTAGCGATCGAAAAGTCGTCCGTCGATCCTCCCTCAATGCGATCTCTGCCCCCAAGGCCACCGCGGCCGATCCTTCGGCCACAAAGGAGACAGCCGCTGGCCACTCGGCGGGATACCAAGGATCTGTGCAAGAGCGCCTGCAATCCCGAAATGCCCCTGAGACTTCACCCAAGAAAATAGAGAAGGCTCCGTCACAAGATGCACGTCGAGTGGAGTCCTCCCCGGTTAAGGACATCCCATCTAGCGACCACTCCAACCCGGTCCAGGTGCCGGTCTCACGCCATGTCCCGGGGCGCGATCCTGTGGCACCATCGGCCCCGCCCCTCAACTCGTACTATAGCGCATCGGCGCACCTACAACATCCACCGCGCTTGCCATTGCCCATCGGTGATGCCAACACAACGCCCGGATCGCCCGTCGCCGGCCCTGAGGACTCGCATATCCAGTCGCTCCCCGCGGATCGACTCTTGGATGAACAGATGGAATCGAGTACCCTGGCTGCAGGTCATACGACTGTTGATGAGGAAGAGTTGCTTGATGAGCTCCAGCCATATACCATCAGTGGCGCGGGCAAGGCCGTCCCGGTCGTTATCGAATGGACAGCGCCTGGTCAGAAGGTCTATGTTACTGGAACTTTTGTTAACTGGGAGAAGAAGTTCCGCCTGCACAGAAGGTGAGATGAATGTCTATGTTGGGATTCCTGCGACTCGACTAACACTCGATAGTGAAAAAAATCCGTCCGTTATGTCCACTACTCTGAACCTTCGACCTGGTACACACCACTTGAAATTCATTGTCGATGGAACAATGCGCGCTGCGGATAGCCTACCGACCGCCGTCGACTTTACTAATCATCTGGTCAACTACATTGAAATCAGTGCAGATGATGCTCATGACAAGGATTCGGGCGTTCAGCCGGGAGCTCCCCCTCCACACACGTTGCCAGATTCCTCTAAGCATGAACCAGGGGACACCGAGGACCACCATCTAGAAAAGGAAGAGATCGAGGAAGAGGTGCCACCCGGTGATTTCGGTGATGCCATTCCTCAATTCCTCGCCGATCTAGATAAGGAAGAAGATAGTCCGGCCTATGTCCAGGCTGCCAATGTCATTGGAGATACGGCTACCCCTCCCAGTCTGCCTCTCTTCTTGGGCAAGTCAATCCTCAATGGCACGACTCCTATGAAAGACGATAGCAGTGTTTTGAACTACCCGAACCACACTGTCCTGAATCACCTCGCCACGAGCAGTATCAAGAACGGTGTCCTGGCTACAAGCGTGACAACCAGGTATAAAAGAAAAGTAAGTCGCCACTTTGTACGCTTTTTGTGGATTAACTAATCTGGGTTCTGTAGTATGTCACGACCATTTTGTACAAACCAACTGGCGACATCACAGAATGAGCTATGTCGAAACATATTAGCGGATCTTAAATGCATGCCTACACTTTTTTTAACCGAATACTGCCTCGGACATGTTGTGGTACGTCCAGTCTGCAGAGATAAAAAGATTTACAAGCAATTATCTTCCTTGTTCGACTCATTGGTCCTTGTCAGTCTGCTTCCTGTCTGTTTGGGTTTTCTCGGATTTCTCGACCTTAATGGCAACTAGATCCTACTACTAGATCGCCCAGTCATTGACTACGACCAACACACATGAATGTGCGTTGAACAATGCATCTCAGTGAGATCACCACATATTGCATATTTTCTCGGGCGTTACTTTCGTGTTGGGTGTTGAGAAAGGATTGGTATTTGATCACGGACAGCACCTACAGCTGTGCAGGCGCTTGGATTTATGCAAGAATATTACAAATGTTATGAAAGCCCACTTGAGATAAGTGATGAATGTTAAATAACTTTTTCCAAATTTATTCAAACGAATTCACAAGGATATCAGATCTGACTCGCTCAATTCATAACACATGATAAATAAAAAATTTTGGTTCAAACAAGACATCCATTGATATCAATCCCGCCACTTCACAAACACTTCATCCGTGCGGAACCGCTGTGTACAAGTACTCTCGCTCAAAGGAGTCCGGAATCCGGTCCCATATGCCAGCATGCCAGCCTGTGCAATCATAATTCCGTTGTCGATGCAGAACCGCTCATCCGTCGCGTAGACACTTCCACCACGATCCCGTGCCATGATACCCATCATCTCCTGCAAACGCTCATTCGAGCCAACACCACCAACAATAAGAACCTGCTTCGATCCAACATGCGCCATTGCGCGCTCGGTGATCTCAACAAGCATTGAGAAGACAGTTTCCTGAAGGGAGAAGCACAAATCTGCGCGTGTGGGCTTATCTTCCAATGACTCATCCGCGGTAGTGGTAGAATCAGCCGCCTTCTGCTCATCTTCTCGCGCCTTTTCCTCCCCGCCTAACCCCCACTGCTTAGCAAGGCTATCAATCGCAGCCAGGATCCCGGAGAATGAACAATCCATGCCCTTCACGACATAGGGTAGATCGACTAGCTGATTCCCTTGCTTCGCTAGCTGTTCAATGTTATATCCTGGTGCTGGGTCGTTGGAGATGTGTAGTGTGCGCGCGAACCGGTCCAGGCAGTTTCCTACTGCCATATCGAGGGTCTCGCCGAAGATGCGATACCTTTGCGAGCTGTATGCGATGACTTGTGTGTTACCGCCAGAGACGTATAGGACGACTGGGTTTGTTGCGCCGGTGATGAGGCGGCCCATTTCGATGTCTGGACATTCATATTGTCAGCGTTTGTTCGAGTTTCAACACCAAGTAGGAGGCATTGTCTATAACTGGTATCTATAGATACATACGTCCAACACAGTGGTTCACCCCGACCAGCTCTTTACCCCAAAGCAGACTCAACATCCGCGCGGCGACCACCACACTCTGTAGTGGGGCACCCATACCGGGTCCCTTGGTGAAGCAAATGCAATCCACATCGTCGACCGAGACCTTAGCTTCTTTAAGAGCTTGTTTGACCAGCTTCACAACCCATGATCGGTGGTGGCGCGCTGTATCCTTGGGCAGGAAGCCCTCGCCTGGCGGGGAGACATAGGTGTGTCTGATATTGGCGAGGACCTTGGGGGGACTACCATCCTTGGGATGCAGCATGATACCGATGCCCAGTTTGTTGGCGGAGCCTTCCATGCCAATTGCGATCATGATGGGCGGTATTTCAAGGTCTCAATGAGAGTGTATCAAGTGAAAGCCAACAAAATCGTACGCAATGTATGAGACCCGGGCTCTGATATGATTTTCGTTATCGTTATCAGCACTAAAAGCGGCACCCGTCGGTTGCCCCGAACTAAACCCGAGCTACCTTTCTCGACTTTAGTTTGCATACTCCCGACTCTCTTCTTCTTTCCCCTCTTCTCCATTATTTTCTTCTTCCCTACTGTATCCACATCACTTGTGGCCTCGTTCTATACCCTCCCCTTACTCCTCTTTTCCCTCCTAAGGGATCTCCCCCGTCATGTCTTCGACAACCCACTTCCCCGACGCCGAGGGCTTTCAACAACAGTCTGACAACTTCATGTCATGGTTGCAAGCCAGCCCAGGTGTGCAACTTAACCCCAAGCTCAGACTTGCAGATCTTCGAGCAATTGGAGCTGGACGTGGTGTCGGTAAGTGTTCACAAAGTTTATTTTCCAACCGCACAAAATCGTCTACAGCCTCTCCCCGAAAATGAAGGTTTCATAATTGTTTTAACCAGTCTCTAATATACTGCCTGGGCTTTAGTGGCACAAAGCAACATCCCGGAAGGCGAAGAACTATTCTCGATCCCGCGTGCCATGGTCCTCACCGTGCAGAACTCGGAGCTGAGGACTTTGCTCGGAGAGAATCTAGAAGAGCAGATGGGTCCGTGGCTTTCCCTGATGCTAGTCATGGTGTACGAATACCTGCAAGGAGAAAAGTCGAGATGGGCTCCGTATTTCCGAGTTTTACCTTCTCGTTTTGATACCCTGATGTTTTGGTCGCCTGCCGAGCTGCAGGAGCTGCAGGCTAGCACTATTGTGGAGAAGATTGGTCGGTCAGACGCCGAGAAGTCAATTAGGGATTCTATCGCCCCTATTTTGGCAAAGAGGCCGGATCTCTTCCCGCCTCCTCCCGGTCTCGCATCTTGGGAGAGCGATGCTGGTGACGCTGCCCTCATTCAAGTTGGCCATGTCATGGGATCCCTCATTATGGCCTATGCCTTTGACATCGAAAAGGCTGAAGACGATGATGATGAGGGAGAGGCCAATGATGAGAGCTACATGACTGATGACGAAGAGGAGGAGCTGCTGCCTAAGGGTATGGTCCCACTCGCGGATCTCCTTAACGCCGATGCGGACCGCAACAACGTGAGTTGGAACACGTTCTTTTTCTTCTACCCCAATTTTTGACTCTCTTTTATTAGGCCCGTCTCTACCAAGAAGAAGGTGCCCTGGTCATGAAGGCAATCAAGCCAATTGGACAAGGCGAGGAAATCTTCAACGATTACGGAGAGATCCCCCGCGCAGATCTCCTCCGCCGATACGGCTATGTGACCGATAACTATTCTGTGTACGATGTACTTGAACTATCATTGGAAACCATCTGCGAAGCCGCAGGACTTGCAAACGCAGATCCCGAGTCCCAGCCCCGACTTGAGTTCCTCTCCAGCCTCGACATCCTCGAGGACGGCTATGTAATCCCCAGACCCGTCAACGCCAACCCGTCTTTGGAAGACATACTTCCCGCCGAGTTGGTGATTCTTCTGGCTACGCTGACTCTCTCCCCCGATGAGTTCAAGCAGCGCGTGTCCAAGGACAAGGCTCCCAGACCAGTCTTGGACGCCAATGCGACCGCTATCTTGATCAGGGCGCTGCAAATGCGACAGGCGCAATACGCTACATCTCTGGCCTCGGACCTCCAATTTAGGGCTTCGCTTTCTCCATTGCCTGAAACTGGTAACGTGGATGAGGGGGCTCGTCGAGTGCGGATGGCCTTGCAAGTCCGCATTGGGGAGAAGGAGGTCTTGCAGACTGTCTTGGGCATGCTGCAGCCCGCTACTTCTGGTTCATTGAAACGTTCTGCCAACGGCGATGGTGGTGATTCGCGACAGTCCAAGACTCAGAGGGTGTGAAAGCCTTTTGCTCTTACTTCCATTTACGGCCGATATCAGTCTGTTCTACTGAACCCCAACAGAACCAAAAAAGTGCTTTTTGCGAGTGATTAAATTGTTTTAGATTTTCTGAATGTTTTTGAGCCTTTTTCTTTGCCCTCCCATTCGTCGCTTGCATCATAACTTCGGTTATCCATCATACAAAGGCTGCCCGACACCAGCCAACACCACCGAGATTCGGGAGAAAAAAAAGATACTATGTACACTAACAAATGCAGACGCGCTCAACCACGAGTGGCTAGCACCTGCGTCGAAACGAAATGTCGAAAAAGACATGTGTGAGAAGAGGTGAGCGGAAACGCGAGAGGAAAAAAGAGAAGGCGGACATCTTTCGCCGCCCGCGGAAATCATCGAAACATGAGGAAGAAATAAAACTACAAGTGTGGTAAAAGGAGGAAAGGACAAAGAGACGAAGGGATGAGGAAAACAGAGCCACGAAGAAAACGCCCGCCAAATGCTGTGAAAGAGGAAAAAGGGGAAAAGAGATGTTCAGGTCTCTGACACTGCCACGGCACTTGGTCCGAGGTTCGACCCTATGGAGCCTGGAAGCTGACCATTTTGGTCCAGCAGTCGTCGCTGAGCCTGTACTTGGGCTGCCTGTGCTTGCGCCTGCGCATGAGCCTGGGCAGCCACTGCAGCCTGTTCGCGCGCCTTGGCCATGGTGATAGCCCGGTGCTGCATGATTTGGATGCTGTACGCATCGGTATCATAATCGTGCTCCTCGTCGGAATCTTCTTGGTCAAACTTGAATCGATCGGCCTTGATTGGGTCCATCTCGACTTTACGGGCTCCCATGTTTCGACGATCGATCATCAACCGGCCACCACGTCCGACTCGTCGTCGGAAAGATGGCATGCGGTGTGGTTCGTCGTGCAGTTCAATGGCGCGCGATGCAAGCTTATCTCTAGAGAAGAGCGGGCTAGTGACGTCTAAGGAAGACTCCATCTCGCCAGATGATTCTGATGATGGAGGAGTCGGCAACTGTGCCGTGAATGCGGGTCGGAAGGTAGCCACATCGAATATCCTTTCGGGAGAAGGAGAAAGTGGTGCGCGGGTGTGATCCACGTATCCCTCGTTCCACTTGATGTGTTTGGTGATATTCTGCTTGATATCGCGCAGAATCTCGTTCTCTTTCTCGGCCTGAACATCCTCCAGGAGTTGCAAATCCTCTGCACCTTGCCCAGCCTTGAGGGGCATGCGCAGTTGAGGAGCATTGGGACGTTGAGGTGGCATATCGAGCACTCTCTTTTTCGGCTGTGGGAGAATGGTTAGCATGTGCATGTATTGAGTGATCACAGTACCCGCGCTTACCTTTTGGTTGATGAGATCCTCATCATCGTCCTTGATATTGAGCTTGCGCTTCATCTCCTTGACCTCAGCACGCTGCTTAAACAGCTGTCGCTCCATGGAGAGCATTTCCCTCCGAGCAACTTCACGCTGGCGCACCAAAGCAACGAGCTCGCGAGCATCTTCCAGCTCTTTGCGAAGACGTCTGAGCTTTTCGGCACTCTGCGCGTCTCTGCCACGAGTCTTGCGGATTTGGCGAACCTCGCGTCTACGGAAACAGACAAATGGATCACTATCGTCGGTGTCTTGGCCAGTTTCGAACTGCGGAATCAATGTTAGTGATGCTTCAAGGGCAATGGCATGAAATAACAACATACCTTGAGCTGTGGCACAAGTGCATTATTTTGAACAGCCATCCGGCGCGACTTCCAGTGCTCATATATCTCCTTGGCAAATATTTTCATGGGATCTTCTAATGTGGCATCCATCATATCTTGCATCTCTGCAAAGGATAATACCGGAGGGTTATCGATCGATGCGTATGGCTGCTTAATCTGCGCCGTCTCCTCGAAGAAATTCATGACCTCCTCAAAAATATCCTCTGTGCAACGACCAGCAGATGGGTCACGCTTCTGATTCATGATCTTAAGGAAGACATCGTCCTCATCCGTCATGTTATACGGACATCCGCAGCAATCCTCGACAGTCGAGGAGAAGCGAATGTACGTCGCAGGTTGCGAGAAGATGGGAGGGTAGAGTTCGTCATATTGAAGATTACTGAGAATGGTCTCGGGAGTAGGGATGTGTGCCTCATTTACTTTGCCCTGGGCAGTGGCATTAATTGCGCGTTGCAGGTGAATTTCCTAACACGATCCGAGGTCAGCGCGAGTCACTTTATATTGGGGTGAAAATCTCGTGTCATTTTGGCGATTGTATCACGTGATGTGGGTAGGGATGAGGCTAAAATTAGGGACTCACCGACTCCTCGGCTTTTTCGACACCGGTTTCGATCTGCTGTAGAGAGCTCTGGATTTCATCGTCGATGGCATCGATTTCTGACTCCCGGACAACGGGAATGGATGCCTTGGAGGTGAGCTTTTTAGGGCGCGTCCTCCCCAGGCCCCCGTACCGAGTCATAGCGTCGGGACGCGCAATAGGGCAACGACCATGGGCGGACACGGGGTAAAATGGAAATCAGTAGAAAGGTCTGTTCATGCGCTTTATCGTAGACGTATTTTTGAGATGAAATTTGATGGAGGGGGGGAGATATTGACGACTCAAGATGAGGTGATTCACGGCTAACGGTTGGGTTGACGTTGTAATGTCAGCCGGCGATGGCCTGTTTTGGCCGAGTGCACGGCCTCAGGGGCTCGCTTGCCTGTCCGTATCCGGTTAGTGCGGGGCTGGGCGATATCAGATTCCCCGGGCCCTTGGCAATAACAACTCTTCTGCCTCCTCTTTGGCTGTCTTGCTTTGATCTAGCTCTTTGTATTTGGTGTTCCACTAGTGCCACGACCTTTATTTGCTACCCCTATCACACAAATCGTCAACGCACCTCGTCGCTGCATCTCGTTTCCCTCTCCAACCACCCACCATGGACCAACCCTCCTCCCCCAACGAGCCCAACGCTGCTGCGATTTACGATGCTCGGAGACGCCGAGCCTCCGTGGGTACCACCCAGCTCTTTGATAACATTGTATCTACATCCAACTGTACGTTTTCCACGGTCGGAGAAGGTGTCAAGGCGATGAATCGGGCTTGTGGCTGACTTCACGACAACAGTCAACCGGGACGAAGTGGATCGCCTGCGCAAGCGCTTCATGAAGCTGGACAAGGTCGGTTGCGCAGCAAGGACTTTCACGATCTGTTCTGTTCTAGCATACTAAATAGTCTACAGAATGCCTCCGGCACTATCGACCGTGATGAGTTCCTCTCCCTGCCCCAAGTGTCGTCCAACCCGCTCGCCACGAGGTTCGTTGATCCCCCGGGCATGCACATCCACACCCCCACCTGCGATCTACGATCTACAATTTGCATTTAGAATAATCCCTGACACATCACTTTCATAATAGGATGATCGCCATCTTCGACGAAGACGGTGGCGGTGACGTCGACTTCCAGGAATTCGTGACCGGCCTGTCAGCATTCAGCTCAAAGGGTAACAAGCAAGAGAAACTGCGGTTCGCATTCAAGGTGTACGACATTGACCGCGACGGCTACATTTCCAACGGCGAGCTGTTCATCGTGCTGAAGATGATGGTCGGCAATAACCTCAAGGACGTGCAGCTGCAGCAGATCGTCGACAAGACAATTATGGAGGCTGATAAGGATCAGGATGGAAAGATCAGCTTTGAGGAGTTCACGGATATGGTGGAGAATACAGACGTCAGCCTCAGTATGACGCTGAGTATGTTTTGATCCGATTTGTCTTCTTGGAGGTCTACGTACTAACCATGGCCCAGATCAAATATGATTGCCCTTCTCACTGGTTGAGTGGCGACATATATTCAATGGATGGTGTTTTTTCTTGGTGCTCGGTTTCTCTTTCTTGGTCTCGACATGACATGACTCAATGATCAGCGACGTGTTTTGTAGTTTATTTTCTCCCGATATGGGAAAGACATATGGAAATTATCCTCCCATGACCTCTTTCCCCCGGCTTTCTTTATTCCAGCAGTCGGATTTTTCTTGTCGACTCAGGCAACTGGTGTCAATGGCGGTGCATACTGCCACTCTGGAAAGTATTTGCATGAAAACCCAAAGTACATCATACGAGAATACTTGGCCGTTTATGCGACTTCATCACATCTCTCTATATGCCTTCCTAGATGTACACAAATGCGGTAAAGAGCATAAACTTTGCAGAGGACTGATCTATATATGACCAGGGAAGTACAATGTCAGCCACCTCAACCCTTCCACAAACTATGTACAACAACGCCATCCTCAACTCAACAACTCAACAACTTTACCTCCATGGACCCTGGTCCCTGCCTCATATCAGCACGCCTAGCCAGTAACACGTTTCAATCAACAACCCCAACAATCAACACCAACGCCCAAAACAAAGCCTTGACGTTTCAGCCGCATGAACAACAACCCCCGTTCCTATCCTGACCAACCCTGATTTTCCGCAACAAACTAACCTCGGCAAACACCAGTTCCCCCTCTGTCGAACCATCCCTTTCCTTCTGGACCGCAGTCTCGTGGACCGGATGACTCCCAACCAACAAGTCGGGTACGGGAGCAGCCACAGTGAGAGATCCTTGTTCGTCCCGGCAGGTTGCGGGTCGAGATGGTGCATCTTGCATTGTATTGCTGCCTTGGCCTTTTGCAGCACACAAACCATACGCACCTAAGATGCTGTTCGATGTTGTTGCCGTTCTCCCGAACCCTGGCTCCCGCCTCATCCCTGTTGCATACAACATATGTAGGCTGTGCATGTGGCCACGCCGGTATGTATAAAAAGAAAAGAAAGGAAAGCGTAGAAGGTAAAGTAAGAGATCCAAAAAAAGCACCTTGGCAGATATACTCGGGTATATGTACATGTACATCACGGTCTGGGTACGTAGTTAAAAAGTTGTCGTCTACCCAGCTTATATACCTTCGCTGGTGTATACATCTATGACCACCAACTACACGTGTACGTAAATGCATGTATGTCCTTCCTACACAACCAATATCTATACGCCACGCCATGCCCACCCATCATCCACCCCCGTCTCGGCGCCGTCCGTGCTCCTGACTGGGCAACCGGACTGGATGAGCGTGGTGAGACGATAATTTCGGAATTCCGAGGCACTGGATTCGCTGGGTCTCCAGTCCGAGATGGAAGTCGTACAAGGCGAGGCACTGTTGTTTCGAGGGAATGGTTTCTATTTTTTTGGATTAGAATTTTCTTATTTACGAGGGTAGGGGAGGGAAGGAAAGGAAGGATAACGGGGACGAGATAACGAAATAGAAAAACATCGAAGGGGGTGTGATGTTACTTTTCGGTGTAGGTAGCAGTAGTCTGTTTGTCGTGTTTCAGCTGGGAGATTTGGTACTTAAATACGCCCCCTTGGGTGGTGTTTCAGTCTCTGAAGTTTTTAGTCCAAGCTTTTGTTTGGATTCTAAGATTAGATTTTATATATTATTAGATATTACTGCATGTTTCGTCAGACGTGTTTGAAGATAAACCTGAAACAAGGTCATGGCTCTAGGCGCGGTTTTCGATCACAGTATAGTTATAGTTACATACAACATAAATAGTAAGTATACACACGTACGGAGTACTCAAAAGGCGATTGTTTCAACAATCACAATGTATAAAAAATTGTCCCCTTTTTCGTTCCATTACAAATAATCAAGCCCACATTACCCAGTTCTAGCCTCGTGTTTTGTGCTACCGGTTGGTCTATCCAACGTGTCGGGCTGCTGGTTGCGGGCGATTTACCGAGAAGCACCGAGTGCACGTCTATCCGTCTGTCCAATGGCCTAATTTACTTTTTGATAGTTTCTTCCTTTGTTTTTTTCTTCACGAAGATTTGATTTATTCCATATGTCGTACATCCGCATATTGCATCACGCTATCTTGTTTCGGGTTTAATCTGGCTGGTGGAAGATTTAAAGATACGCCAGTGATGAGTGCATACATATTAAGTTAGGAGTACTCGGTACCTTTACAAGTACCGAGGTATGTACGGAGTACTTCGTGGGGTTAAATGTTAGTAGGTCAAGGTTCATGGGCAGACAGATCATCGAGAAGTATAAACATGTCTATTTCACCGGATCTTCGAGGTCGCATCCGCAGGAATAGTCTAGTGGATTGTCCCCATCTCAACCAGAGTGTCGGATCCAGTGTAGGGTGAAATATGACAGGGACAATTAGGGTAATTGGTGTGGAGGCACGAAGTAAATAGTCAATAGTCAATAACAAACAAATACCTTTGTCCGGTACTTCTTCATAAGTCACAATAATTGCTTTTCGCCCCTTGAGACCTGAGCAATCAGAAACCCGAGGAAAAGGAAACTGACGGTATGTAGGTGGCCGTCAGGGCTTTGCAGATCCAATCGGGCAAACATTGCTCCACAACTATTTGAATTGATTTATATTAGACTAGGCAGGTATAGTTTCATGTAGAAAGTAGCCCAAAAAATATTCAATTATCAGATGACTTTTGATCTTATTTATACTATTAATTACCCTATTACTATGCTAATCCTCATATCAGCCTCAAGTATCATGCATCTCCGCGAAGTTCCAGCAGCTGCCCGGCTAATCTCCCCGGAATGTAAATAGCATCCCCTTTTTTTTTCACACTCCAGGGCCAACTGTGTTTAGTTGCGTTTAGTTGCGTTTAGTTATACTTTTGGCACTTTTGCTTTTTTTTTGGTCCTTTCTTTTCCTTTCTACATTGTAGGCAAGGGGAAAATATTTTGTCTCATGTTCACTCTCCTTCAGCATCAGCCCCAGGCAACATAGACAATGTTACACACTAGAAAATGAATAGAAGAGAGCCAAAAAAAAAAGAAAAGAAAAGTAATTTATACCACCTGACCTCGAGAGCTGAGCCTTTGAATAAATAGAAAAATAATTAGAAAAAAAAATAGAAAAAACCAATGTAATAAATGCAATAAATGTCAAAAATCCCCAAAATCCCCAAAATCCCGCGAGGCCAAGAACCATTGCGCCGGGTTCCCGATTATAGCGCCAAAAGAAGTTTAGGTGTAGATCCTCGATCGTCGATCATATTATATGACATTAGGGCTTGAATGTTTTTTTCTTTTTAATTTGAGATTGGATGTTTTGATTATATTTTGACTCTACGCCAGGAAAAAAAAGCCCTAGTTTCTACTGTTTCCCCCTTAGTGTTTCCCTTTTTTTTTTCTTATACTATCCACTCTTAGCACACCCTTTATATCCTTTTATACTATACTAGACCCATTCAAGGACTGGGCTATACAAATACTGGATCTATCTATCTTACTCTTACTGAAGCCCTTTTCAATCAGCTCGTCATCTTCTTTTCAGATCCATCATTCTGCTTTTTAATATCTCTATCTACCTGACTTTGCCCTGTTTCCTGCCTAATTACATATAATACTGGTTTTTTTCCCTTCTTCCTTCTTCTGCTTTTTATTTTTCTTTCTATTTTTTTTTTCTCTTTTCAATCACATTGTCTTATTAATTTGTTTTCTCTGTTACTTAAATCTGTGTCGCGGCTGCGTCAGAGGACAAGATTTGAATGTCTACTTGAACCGCAAGGATCACGTCTCATCCTTTCTTTCCCTCCCATCTCTTTCTCACCCCACCCCCAACAAGGGTGAAGTCTCCAGTGGAAAAAGATTATTGGAATCCCCCTCAAAAATCATCCAAGCTGGCATACTACGCAAGCCCACCGCTGTCCCCCAAGCATTGGGCTGAGCTTGATCTGCAACGATCCTGGGACAGCCTCATGGATGGCGATGAACGTATGAAGCAGAATGAAAGGTCAATGTCTCGGTCTGGGAATGCCGCTCGCCGAGCATCTGGTCGTGCAACAGATGGTTTTGACCCGGCCATCCAACCACGTGGAGACCAAACGGGGATGTCGCAACGACCGGAGCAAGTCCCGATGTCCTACGACTACGGATACACAGGCAGCTCCTTCCACGGCGGTTCCCTGCAGTCGAATGACTTGCAAAACTATCAACCCCAGGACTATGTACGGGCTCAAAGACCTCAACAAGCGTCGGCTATTCAACATCGGCGACGGCGCGCGCAGCCTCAGGATCCGGCTGCATTCTCACCTTATGATTCAACCATGCTGTATGGGTTCGGTCAGCAGGGTCCAACCCAAGGACACTTCGAGGTTGTGCCACAGTACCAGACACGGCAGTCTGCAGCTATTGATGTCCTGTCGAACCAATTTGCCGTTCCACAGTATTTTGCGCCAGAGGAATCTGCAGGGTCTGGGGTCGCAGGGCTCTCGCCTTATCTAAATGCGCAACTCCAGCCTTATAACCAACCGGGTCCCATGGCACGCCCGAACACCACCCAGTCTTTTCCTGCACCCATCTCTGATTTCACTGCAATCGGTTCCGGGTCCATGAACCGATTGGATCAGCCCCAAACAGAGTCCCAGCAACAGCAGTCGGATCAGCCCAACCTGGAGGAGGCCATCGGACGATACCAACGTATCCTGCGCCGCACTTTTGATCAAACGCGAGCCGGAAGATTGGTAGAGGCCGGAGGATCGCTGATTGAAATTTCCGAGTGGCTTGTAACCAATGCACGGGATCTTGGTAAGATGCAGTCTTTTTTTTCGCCGGCAGTATTTCTTGTTGTTATTTTTTTGCCCCGTCGGAGAAGATGGAGGAACAAGTGTCTATGGTTTACTACGAGTATCTTCACCTAGTAGCACAGAAGTCGCACTCCCAACTGGACCCTTCTTTTTGTTCTTTTTGCCCCCGGATGTTTCTGACCCTGCAGGCACGCGTTATGCATGAATTATCTGACAGCTTAGTGGGTCTAGAGTGAGAGGCTAATCTTTCTTGTTTGACATGCAGGCCTCCTCCATGACGACAGCATCCAGTACTCCGACCGTCTGAAGTTATGGAGCGAATTCAATCTATGCTGGTTGGCCATTTGCCAAAAGCAAAAGGATTTGATAATGGAAGTGATTGCGACAAGTCAACAACCTGCACATACGAGTCTAATTCGACGAGACCGCATGGAGATCATGGGAAGAGACCTTATTCAGCTTTGCGATCAACTTGAACCACACGGGTTGGTAGATTATCAAATGGGTGTTTGGGAAGAAGAGATACTGTCCGGTGAGTTTGCGCTATACCCCAATGCACCTAGATTACCTCCTAACGATACGGAATCCAGTCTTGGGCCAATGTCTCGATCTCATGGACAGTACACCCGACCTCCACCACATCCCTGCTAGACCCGAGGCCACGGCAGTACCACGACCATGAACCAAGTCCCAAGAAGGAAACAGAAGAAGAACAGAAAAATTCGAAAAAGAAAACCGCAAAAAATTCCAAATTCCCCAAACGTCACATCAAATTGGGTCCAATCCCAAATAAGAAAGACATGCGCCTTGACGATCGGAGACTATGCGCATTGAGCCAATTTCACCCAAGCGCTGCCGCCACGGGGAGGCTATTGCCTACTAGCGTCGCGCCAACCCCGATGTTGAAATTTGACATCGCGAAGAGGTTACCTGTCACCTCTCGTCTCGTTGGGCATCAATCGATCTCCCATTCGCTCTGATGAGAGATCAACCTGCCCCCTCCTTCCGTCTTCGGTCATTCTTCCGGTCCCCTCCCAAGAGGGACGATCATTCGCTGCCTCTGTCTTGGCCTTCAGCACTTGATCCTCCAAATTATACCTATCGCCTATCTAACCGGGCCAACGAGTTGGATGGGTGAAATACCTTGTCGCTTTCTCGTCATTCCCATCACCATCACCTCATATTTCGCCATCAACCAACGACTACTATCACAATCACAATTATCACAATCTTCCTCTTCCCCGTTTCCCATCTTCCATACCTTGATGACGAACTTGACGAGTTGTACATAGTTTCGTGGTCTTCTGTCTGTGGGTGGTTCTCTTTGGCATCTGTTATTCTTCCCTTTCTTCACTACCTCCTGTCACTATCACCATCCCTTCTTTGTATTGAATTGATCCGAGCTGGCTTTGCATTGGGGCGTGGGCAAAAGGACAAAAAGGGCAAAGGGCATCTGGCGCAAAAAATGGAACGGGACCTTTGTGTTCCCGTTTTGGAATTGGGCTTGGGCTTGGATTTGGGGGTTGGGGTTCTTTTATTTATTTTCTCTTTGGTCTGCTGAGTAGTCTATGCTGCTTGCTTCAGTTTGTGATATAAATGGTTCATCTTAGCTTTTGGCTTTTGAATCTGTATCTTGAGCTAGCTTGCCCTTGGGATTGGCAGATGAAGTCGATCTACTTGATCTCAAATATCAACTATTTTCACTCTTCAGGGTTGATATCCAGGATTGTAGAAAGCTAAACTCCGTGTTAAGAGGTGGAATTTTAGTGCTTGTTCAAAGCTTGTAAAGCTCAATAGCTTAATCTATGCCCTAATTGGTGTGTAATAGCTGGTTGTCATGTTCATCCTGCTTCCAGCACATCTGTGACGTTGTACTTGGATCCAACCAAATGTTGCGGATAACTGAAGGTGGCGTCTGCGTCATTTGGCATCCGTTTTGGCATGTTTCTCAGTGTCTTTTTCCATCATGCGAGGAAGCACCAGAACCAGAGTTAACGAAGATGTATAAGATGGGCTTCATTACTCACGATCCATACTTGTTGTCATGTATTCTGTGAGATATTAAAACCGTCGGCCACGAAATGGCCCGGGGATGTACAACACGCTGATCTAATCATTCAATTCAAATTCAATGTAAACCTTGGAATTGATGCCCCATATGCATTGAGAGTACAGGATATAAAACAGGTCGCGAACTCGGGGTGCCGTGGTGGAATAATACAGTATTGAAACAAAAAGAAAATAGGAAATGCTCGAGGGATCTCGCTGACCACTTTAACGCTTGACCCAGGTAGGCATCTTGCGAGCCTTGACGTGACCAGGCTTCTTTCTCTCGACACGACGGGCGTCGACTGTGATAGCACCAGCTGTAAAGAAATTGAAGTTAGCAACTGCGTCAATGGTCGGAGATATAAAAAAAAAGAAGCAAGAACATACCCTTCCTCAGAACCGCCTTCAACCCAGGCTCATGCACCAGCAAAGCCCGACCAAGAGCCAATGTAATCGCCTCAGCCTGACCGGTAACACCGCCACCCTTCACTCGAATCCAAGCATTATACTTATCCAAGCGCTGTGTACACCTCAGCGCCCAAAGCGCACTCTCACGATCATGAACCCGCTTAAACACCTCCACCAAACTCTTTCCATTAACCAGCACCTCACCCTCTCCCTCAACAAGCTGCACAACAGCCGAGGACTCCTTTCTCTTTCCCTTCCCGCGAGCGCGTCCGTTCTCATCCACTGCCCGGGGGACAATCTCTACCGAGTACGGGTTACCGGGACGCAAGAACGAGGCGAGAGTATCGCGCACCTCGGTAGGAACCATGTCGGGCTGGATGCGGTTCAGCCGCTGCAGGATCTTGACTAGCGACTTGTATTTCTTCATGGGAACGGGCTCGCCCACGAAATCGCGGAACTGTGCGAGCTTGAACCACGCCATGCGTGGTGCTTCGCTGGTGGCCACTATAGGGAGTGAGACGTACTTCGCCTGCAGAGCCTCTAGCTGAAGGACATGGTCGATGAACCGCGGGCTGCCGGAGAAGTAGGATGGGGAGGAGGGGATGATGCGGGCGGGCTTATGGCTGAATGAGCCGAAGTTGATTTCTGGGGCTGCGGCCGCCGGGGCGGATTCGGCTTCTGTTGCGTAGCTGCGCGTGCGGAGGGTGTTGAGGGTTGTTCGGGAGGCTTGGGTTGAGGGTTTTGTGAGGGTGGAGGTTAGGCGGAGGGATTGCATCGCCTGTGCGAGGCTGGTTGGTTTGTGCCACGCCATGGCTGGTGGAATTGGCGGGGAATTGGCGGCTTGAACTCGGATTTGATGTCCTAGATGGAGGCCATTGCTGGTCTCCGAGTGTCTTGTTTTTTGTCGGGTCATGTGACGTGAGTCCGGCAAGATCTGTTCCTCCGAACACCGAAGTCGTCCCGCCAGCACAAAAAACTTGCTCGCCCCTCTCCTTTCTCTTCTTTCTTTCTTTTTCTCTTCATCTTCCACACATATCATTCAAGATGGCCTTCGGAAAGCTCTACGGTCTGCCTGTATGTTTCTCTTCTACTTTGTTACTTTGATTCAATGTCTAATATCTCCTAGGACAACGGTCGCACCCTCTCTATCTTGGTCGCTGCTAAGCACAACGACCTCGATTTGGAGCTGGTTAAGACTGAGGCTAACTCTGCCGCTGAGTTCAACACCGGCGCTGAGTACCTCAAGCTCAACCCCACTGGAAAGATCCCCGCCTTCGAGGGTGCCAATGGCTTCACCCTCTCTGAGGTCATTGCCATTGCCGTCTATGGTATGTGAAAACTCCCCTCGATACATTCCACCACACCCCTCGGTCCATTTTTATGCCTCTCTTCTTTATGATGAGATACCATTAGTTATCCCTGTCTGAATTATAACTATAAGTTATAACAACTGTTGAGAAAAAACAACTCTGAAAAAAAATTGGCTACCCCGCTCTGCGGGAAAATTTGGACTCGACCTCCCCCCTTTTGTGCAATTGACACATGGTGCCATTGGCGCCCCTAATTGCTCCATTGTTGGATCCACTCGAGTTTCAAAGCAACTTGACTAACTTGTCCTGTTCATAGTCACCTCCCAGAACGAGAAGACCACTCTCCTCGGTAAGACCAAGCAGGATTACGCTTCCATCCTTCGCTGGATGTCCTTCGTGAACACCGAGGTTCTGCCCAAGTTCGCTGCCTGGTACCGCCCTCTCTTGGGTCTCGATGGTTACAACAAGAAGACTGTCGATGAGGCCGCCAAGGCTGCCCTCAAGGCCTTCTCTGCCTTCGAGACTGACCTCACTGCCAACACCTACCTTGTTGGTGAGCGCATCACTCTGGCCGATATCTTCGCTGCCTCCCTCCTTACCCGTGCCTTCGCCACTGTCCTTGACAAGACTTTCCGCGAGGCCAACCCCGCCACTACCCGCTGGTACAACACCATCATCAACCAGGACGCCTTCAAGGCTGTCTTCCCCAACCCCAAGTTCGCTGAGGAGGTGATCAAGTACGTCGCCCCCAAGAAGGAGCCCAAGCCCAAGGCTGCCGCTCCCGCCGCTGCTCCCGCTGCCGCCGTTGAGGCCCCAGCTGCTGAGCCCCCCAAGGCCAAGCACGCCCTCGAGGCTCTTGGCAAGCCCACTCTCATCCTCGATGACTGGAAGCGCAAGTTCTCCAACGAGGATCCCCGTACCGTCGCCATGCCCTGGTTCTGGGAGCACTACAAGCCCGATGAGTACTCTCTCTGGAAGGTCAACTACCGTTACAACAACGAGCTCAAGCTCACCTTCATGGCCAACAACTTGATCGGTGGCTTCCAGACCCGTCTTGAGGCTTCCCGCAAGTACCTCTTCGGTGCCCAGTCCGTGTACGGCGAGAACTACGACTGTGTCGTCTACGGTGCCTACATGACCCGTGGCCAGGAGTGGGAGCCCGCTTTCACTGTCGGCCCCGACTTCGAGGGTTACGAGTTCACCAAGCTCGACCACACCAACGAGGCTGACCGTAAGATCATCGAGGACATGTGGTCCCAGGACGTTCCCGTCACCGTTGACGGCAAGGTCAAGGAGTGGACCGATGGTCACGTCTTCAAATAAGCGTGTTCACCCCAACTCATCCTCCCCATCTCCTATAAAATTTCATCCCCCAATACCCCGATGGACGTGCTGTGCTTGAAGACACCGTACGCCTCACGTCCATTCTCTTCTTTCCTCTGCCTGAAATTCTTTGGGATTATCCAAATATCTTGACCTTTGGTCTTACGTGTTGATGTTGAATCACGGTTATGAATACGTTGCGACGCGGAATGATGATCGACTGAGTTTGTTTGGGTTTTGCTACTGACAATCCCGGCTGGCCAGGTCGCTGCTAGTTTAGCCCTAGCAATGAAAGAACAGAAGTTCTGAAATTCTTGATTGCACATTTATCTCCCTATGTAACTCTGTATCTTGTAAAAGTAGGTCATGGAGCAATCTAGCTTGCTTCTATAATTTGATTGCTTTATGTCAAGGAAGTTGTGACACTGTTGTCTTCTTCATCTCCCCATGCACATGGATACAATAGGTCTTGACCATTTGGCTGCTACCTCTCGTACCTTTTTTTCTTTCTCACTTCTATGTCATATACATGATCTACTATCTCCAGTTTCATGACTGTATCGTGAAACCACAGGTTCTCTCATGCTTTAGCCATGGCTTGTTCATTGATGACGCACACGGTGACCTGGCAAAGCGTGAGGCTGATCCTCATATCTACCTCGTCCCAGTACCATTCGAAGGGCATTCGAGACCCTAGATCAATTGTACAAAATGTCGCTGTGCCAAATTTAACTACAGAATAACTCGATTTATACTTTGTCTGATAGGAAGACAAACCGCCAGATATGACTTGCAAGCGGACCCTGCTTCGTCTCAGTATCATTCAAACGCATCCGAATCCATATGCGTATTGGAAGTCACTTCTCATTCGCTACAACGAAGCCACTCTAACGCTCTCGCTCTTGCATACTTTCAAGTTTCCGATGCCGAAGCTCACATAGCCCTTTCCGGAGGACTGTCTGCAACTGTGTTAGGGCATTACGACATGGGAGTGAATTACTCATCCACGTCGCCTGTCTCCATTTCCTATAGAAGATCGCGGACAGCATACTCTTCCAAGGATCGGCCTCCTAGCTAGAGAGTGTCGGAAGCCACATGCATGTGGAATACAGATACATACCCGGTCACTAATTATCTATCTCACCACTTCAAAGCATCGATGTGCCAAATTCAACTTCGGCCATGGCTTGGATTCTGGTTGGGATCATGGGAATGTCAGATAGTCAGATTTGACTGGAGCGTTGATTAAGCAAAACCCGATCTCACAGGTCTATTGATGGGAACTCAACAGTCCACCACAATTCTCAACAGTACCGCAAGATCTACCTAACCTAACCTGCAACCTCTCTGAATCACCCCCTCCCCACAACCTAACTACCAATGTCCAGAATATGGGTGCAGCAAACAACATTCCTTGCTCTTTCAGCTGCCAATCTCCACTAGGGATGACCTCATATGACATCTCTCAGATTATCACACTGTGGCCCAGTGGTTCGATGTTCGATTCGGGATCTGCATCTACAAAACATCGTATCTACATGCAACCCATCTCAGAGACCATCGAGGCCATTTTACACGTAGACTATTTGTGGTCCAGCGGTGCAGCGTCTCGGACATAAATAGATAATGCACAAATAGCAAGGCGTTGCTTGCTTGGCTGCAGAATGACAGATCTATCTTTTGTTGCCCATAGGGAGCATATATAAAAGGGGCTTCATGGCAACGACCCACACCTCTCTATCTACTTCTTCTTGCTCTCTCTTCGGCCCCCTAGAGATCTACGTGCATCAAGAGGACACAAAGGGATTAAGGGGTTGGTTGTCCAAAAGCCATGCTTGAAGGTTTGTGAGATAACTCTGTGTGTAGGCAGTCAGGGGGTAATCTTCCGTGCTTACTTCTGACCGTCCAGGCCTCGTGCTGCAAAAACAATCCAATGTCTCTGCTTTCGACTTCGGTTCTTTTTTTCGTTTTTTTTTAAAAAAAAAAGGAGCCCCCGC
The DNA here is from genome assembly GCA_002116305.1 of Penicillium italicum. Taxonomy (NCBI): domain Eukaryota; kingdom Fungi; phylum Ascomycota; class Eurotiomycetes; order Eurotiales; family Aspergillaceae; genus Penicillium; species Penicillium italicum. The sequence goes on along the minus strand of KZ108089.1, from coordinate 217,042 downwards.
TTGATTCGATTCAGTTGTCCATCCACATAACTCTGTAGTCTTGTGTGTCGATATCCGGTCTGTATTCGAAGACTTGGGGCATTAGGCATAGCGATAGCACCTGTTTGCTAGATATAGCTAAATCGTATTGTTAGAACCTATAGTCACGAGGGTCTTGGATAGGAGACTTCGGACCTATTCTAAGGTGTCCAAATTCTACCTAGATACTACGAGACGTTGAGCTTTTCCCCCAAAATCTTTTGGGCACTGGGCGACGTCGATAAATGTGGCGCCGAAAGAGCCTAGAACCGCGCCTACTGCAAAAGATGGCACTAGTTGATCAGCACAAGTCTTTGAGGGAGTGTACAGGCTTCACCGAGGTGCCACCATTGCTTTATTTTTATGAATCCGAAAATCAAAATGTAGATTTCGGAGGGGGCTTTTCAAGGGAATGAGTTGAGGATAAAGCATACCTAGGAGAATCATCCCATGTCAGAGGTATCCTCCTTTCCTTGCAATATGTCTTTCTCCCAGGCTCCAAACCTACTTAGGATGCTCTGCGTTTCTGTCAGTTCACGTGCTGTCGTTCTGGATTGAATGATTATAATCAGGGACATGTGTAGACAAACAAGACTGATATGTTATGATAGAGTCAATATCTCAACTATGCATACATGTAGTATTCTTAACAGTCATCGAACACATGAACTACCAACTAAGACCCCTGAAAGAGGCAAAATATACACAGAACGGGATATCTTGAAGAACAATAACAATGGGAGACCAAACCAAAAGATTACTCTCGATATCAACCGCGATACCCACTAAACAACCTCAACGCTTCACAATCCCAATCCCAAGCCCCTCCTCAAGTCGATCAAGCAGCGAATTCCTCGATCCAACCGATGAAACCGGCGATGGTGAGCGGTTGTGTTTAGCTCTTGACGTAGTCACGGCATCCGGCGGAACGTACGCATCAACATCCAGTTGCATACCCACAGTCACATCCGCGTCTGGAGGGAAATATTCAGGTGATAATCCGGTTTTGATGATGCGAGCGGCATTGGCAGCGTGGGCAGCTGCAGAGGCGGATTCGAAGACCGTCTTGGAACCAGAGCCTGAAGAAACATCTCCAGTAGCAGATTCAGCATTAAGCTCGGGAGGAGGAGCAGCAACACTCCTCTTCCGGAAGTTATATCTTTCCTGTGCAGTCTGAGATCCAGGAGGAGGCGTGGGAGGATCGACTTCCCACTGGGCCCTCTTGTTTGCGGCTTTCTGTCGGCGACGAATGGATTTCTGGCTTGTGCCAATTCGAACATGAACTTGACCGGGTGCGTCTGGTTCGATATTGGCGACAGGCTGTTTGCTCGTTACATTTTCATAACTCGGTGTTGGAATCCCGTGTGTCTTTTGGTACTCGGCTTCGGCGGCGGCCTTTATGGCGAGACTTTCTTCTTGCCTGGCTCTTTTGCGGGCTTTGCGGGACATTTTGATTCCAGCCTTTTGGTCGTCCGTTTTCTGCTGGGATTGTGTTGGCTTTGGGGCTGGCGGGTTGATGCTTGCAGTGCTAGCAGCAGGGTTCGTAGTTGCCGTACTTGGGGTGTTGTTTGCAGCGGCCGCCGCTTTTGCTCTGGCATTGGCCTTCTTGTTTTTCTTGGCCTTGGCCTTAGCAGTTGTAGGAGCAGGGGCATCCCCAGCACCATCAAAGGTGATGAGATCGCCATTAGGGCCGCCATTAGGGCCGCCATTCAACTGCTTCGGGAGCAGACTCATTCCACCGTCCTCATTGTCAACAGAATCCTCATGGAGCCCAATGTCCAAATCGAGGATACTACCCTCGCCCTTGTCCACACGCTCGTTCCAGACACGGAGGACCTTGCTCACATCATCGTGGTGGGCGAGATAATCAAGGCGGGCGAGGACCTTAGCGAAGAGCTTCGTCTCATCGATATTGGGGTCATTGGCGAACTCCGGGATCTCGAGAATATTGAAGGGCTCGCTGGAAGCTTTGAGTTTGCTGTCGTCAATGAGTATAGTGTTGGTCTGGTCCCAGCGGTGGCCCGCGGGGAGCTTTGCAGCTTCAGCCTCGCGAAGCTTTTGCTTCCGATTCTTGTGTGGTGCGTCAACGCTTGGTGATTGGGCCGGGGGGTCCTTCAGATGCTCGTTTCCGGGGAATGAACCTTGGATATTTGCCTCCGCCCAGACTTTGTGCAGCTCCTTGTAGACCTGGAGCTTTTTGTTGTATTGGCTGGCGGTGAGACCGAATTTGTCGCGTCCCCAGCGTGCGACGAGGGCGTCGTGCATGGGACCTGGGAAGATCTGCTCACAGACTGCGTTTACAGTCGGGGGTTGGGAGCTGGACCAGATCATGACTTTGTAGTTTTCGATTAGCATGGCTAGAAAATGATCTAGACCAGTGCGTCTGGCGAATTTCGGTGGGAATTTGCGAAGTTTGCGGTAGATGAGGGTGCCGTTGAGATCGAGGATGACGAGGAGTGGTCGCTTTTCTGTCTTTTCTGGCTTCAACGATGCTTGATTTGTGTATTGCAGTGTTGGAAGCGGGACTTTGACTGGCGGTGTTGGTGACCGTTGTCTTTGGGGATCAGGTGTGAACCGTTGTCCTGCGCCGCCAGCCATTGTACTCATTGGTCGGGTGTTTTGGAAGGGTAGTGGGGTATTCACATCAAAGGGGAGGAGAGGAAATGGGGGTAGGAATGGCATCCCGCTATCAAAGCCCGGATTCATCCAGGGCATATTCTGCGCCATCTGGAAGAAAGCTTGATCCATGCCCATCGGATCTTGTGGTAGAGTATGAAAAGCGCCAAATTGCTGTTGGCCGTGTCCTGAAGGTCTTTGTGGTTGGTACTGTTGCATGGCAGGAGCGTGGCCCCGAGATTGATAGGCCTGCGACGATTGATTGGTCTGTGGGATCTGATAACCAAAATTCGAGTTCAAATTCGGTGCAGGAGCGTACTGCGACGGTGGAAAAATGCCTTGCACAGGATAATCCCCATACCCCACACTGCGATGTGTGTCCCGAGGGGGGGCATTGCGGTCCCAAGAGCCGTGTGAGGGCGCCGGCCGGCTGGCCCCCCGTCCATTCTGTGTTGATGCAAGGTTCATATTCACCACATTATATGCTGAATTGGCATACTGTGGGATCGAATCCGACTGTTGTTCGATTTCCGCGGCGTTAGACGCACGCTTCGATCTTTTGTTTGCGCGAGACAGCTTGAAGGACGTGGGACGTGACGAGAGCAAAGTAGAGAATGTCAGTCGGGACTTTAGAGCGCTGGAATTTGAAACTGCGAAAAGCTATTTAAAAACAAGTCAGAATAAATCAATAATTGGCGAACATGCTATCCACGTAGCGGATGGTGGTGGAGGCAATACCTGATTGGTTGCTCTGGGAAGAGGCTGAGAGTGAGGCGATGAGGAATTTGCAAGTGAAAAGTGAGGGAAGGCTCGACCACGCAGAGCGTGCAGGGACATCTATAAAAACAACAAACGTAAATTGGTCAAGAACGTCTGTCGCAACATCAGGTCATCGCGAAAAATATCTAATCAGTTCTTATCGCTCTGACCGCCCCGAGCGGCAATATTTTTCTTTTTGACAGTTCTTCTTCCGCGGGGGTTTCCAACAGCAACAACAAAATGGCTATAACCGATCTACTCAATCGCCGAGTGCGAGCTCGGCCAGAAGATGACGAGGTCCTCTCCGAGGCATCAGGTTCCGAGGATGGTTCGCAGGATGGCTCTGACGCCGAATCCAGCGGTTCCATCCAATCAGTAAGCAAACCAACGACAGATTCACATTAAGAATCACAACTAACCAACCATCCAGCCGGCAGATGACTCCGAAGCTGAAGGCACAGGAACAGACTCCGAGTCCGAAGCCAGCAACTCCGACATAGAAGAAAAGCCAGAATCCGAGCACGACTCCGGCGACGACTTCAAAGCCTCACTAGCCGACATTTCCTTCGGCGCTCTCGCCAAAGCACAAGCCTCAATGCGTGAGAAGAAGCGCAAAGATAAGCGCACACCCAAAGACGACACCGCATCCTCAACTCTAGACGACATCCGCACGAAGCTCCGCGAAGCGCGCGAACAAAAGCTCGAAGCGGCCTCCAAAACCAAAACCAAAGAAAAGAAAAGAACCTCCAAGCACGCGCCCATGGAGCAATCCTCCAAACGGGCCGTGACACGCAAGCGCACAGCCGTCGAACTCCCTCCCGCTCCTCGATCCCGAGACCCGCGCTTCGACGCAGCCGTCATGGGCCACAGCGGTGTTGGGAAACACCCGCATGGAGGCACGGCATATGCGTTCCTGGACGAGTACCGGGCGTCTGAACTGAATGATTTGAAGGAGCAGATGAGGAAGACGAAGAATCTTCAGCAGAAGGAGAAGCTCAAGGGGGAGATTCGACGGGCGCAGGATAAGTTGCGGTCTGCGCAGAATAAGAAGCGGGAGGCGGATGTGCAGGCTGAGCACAAGAAACGGGAGAAGCAGTTGATTCGGGAGGGGAAGAAGGCTACTCCTTACTATCTTAAGAACTCGGAGTTGCAGAAGCAGGTTCTTGAGAGGAAGTATGAGGAGATGGGATCGAGGGAGCGGGCTAAGGCGCTTGAGAGGAGGCGGAAGAAGATGACTTCTAAGGAGAGGAAGGAGATGCCTTGGGAGAGGAGGGGAGCTGAGGGTGGGGGGGGGGGGGGCGGGGGGGGGGGGGGGGGGGGGGGGTGGGGTAGGCCTGTTTTTTTTTTTTTTTTTTTGTATTTGGTTACGGCGTTGATCTGTCTGGGAATGAAAAGCACATAGTATTATGCATATGCATATGAATATTGAATATCCGTCTACATGTCCACAGGTTTGTTGTATGTATGATTTCGTGTGAGGTGTGAAGCCTTAAACTCACCAGTCTCGGAGCTGACGACCATTATGGCAGCAATAGCAAAAGTAGCAAAGAGAAGAAAAGTGGGCATTTGAAACAGGCCAGTAAGAGGCAGAGAACTCATTACCATAATGCTTTATCTCCCAAAAACAAGTCCAAAAGGTATAGTACGAAGCATAGAACCCTCCAACGCCTAAAGCAAACTTGATGCAGAAAAGAACCCGAACACAAAGTTTTTACAGGGTGTCAAGGTGCCCTGTCGATACTGTCGTAGCATAGATAACATGATATTGATGCAAGCATCATTGGTGTAGTGGGAAGGGTTTCCCCGACTCGATCGTCCAGGATGAGTCCGGGGATAGTAAACATTCACATTTGCCCAGGCATTGAATCGTTTTTGGGCTTGGACTTTCCAATGAGACCAAATGACTGCCTGGGACTTTTTATTCAAGGTCTTTGCATTCCAAGGTAGCAACCTCCTCAGATGGTGATAATATATGAGATGATAGCATCAGGGATGATCTGTTGGGTCGGGCATTTGCTAGCAAGTGAGTCCAAGCAAATTTCATCATTGCTTGAAACTCGCTGAAGCAGAGCCAACCCCTGGCCTCTGCAAGAGGCATTACTTCTGAAATCAAAGCAATGTCGTATTACGAGTGGAACAGATCCCAAGCACGCGCACAGAGTCCCAAAAATTCGTCCTTCTTTCTCCGCTGCGTCTCGGGCGAGTCTCTTCCTGCGCCGAAAGGCCCAGGGAACGAAGCATGTGGACCGGGCATGGCAGCTGGGTTGGACCGGTATTGAGAGTCCGGGCCATGACCCAGCGGCGGACTTCCGTTGTCACGTTCATACTCGCTCCGAGGGCGCCGACGTGCCGTAACATCAGACGGGGCGAACATGCCAAAGGAGGCAGGAGGTGGACCGTGGGGCGCCTGAGGTTCTGGGGCAACAGGCGCGGTCTTGGGGCCTGCGTGGAGTATTTGTGGGGATGGCGGGGTGGGAGGTTGGTGTCCTCCATAGTGAACAATGCGAGGCAGCAGCTCCTCTCGTCCACCGGACATCTCTTGCACAGCCTCTTCGGCTGAGTGATATTCGCGCGGTCGGTTGGGGGTTTGAGACGTGTTGCCTGACAGACCAGGGGAGGGCATCGGCGCCAAGTTGTTGGATTGGGAGGAGTTGGTGCTCGATGCGTTCAAGTGGATATTAGCGAGCCCAGAATCCCGGTCGCGACCCAGTGTATCGGAACCGAAGACGTCGGAGAGGGGGGGAAGACGGTTGTTTGTTTGGGTTGCCGGCAGCTGATGCATGTGGGAGGTCGAGCCCAAGGTCGGGCTCTGGTTTACAACATGGCGGGTCAATGGCTGTGGCTGGTACCTGCCAGTAAAAGTCTGGTGTAGCGGGGCAGATTGGATGACTCGCTCGTTGGCGAACTGGGAGGCGGATGGAGGGACGATGGATAGGCCGGCCGGAGGTCTGCGCTTTCCGGTCTTGGGCATACCCATCAAATTTGACTCAGAAGGCTTGATACCGTCCGGACCATCATCCTTGGCGGATCTATGCATGCGCTGTTCAATGATCGACCGCTGCTGATCCCGCACGGAGAGGCTGCGCTGCAGCTGCTCTCGCATGATCGGATCGTGGGTCTGGAAGCCAGGCGACAGGCACGCCAGGCCTACATGTTGCATCGAGGCTGTCAAAGGTCCCCCCGGAGGGCGAACGGACAAACCACTAGAGGATGGAAGACTAGTGGAAAGGTCCAATTTCCGAGGCCGGGGCCGACTCTGCATTCGTGGGGAGGAACCCGGTTCCTTCTTTACGGTAATTTGTGGGCCTCCGTTGCTACCTTGGGATCTGAGGATCTTGTTAGTTATGTGAAGCTCCGATTCCAAGATGAATCTCTCAACTTACGGAGACGCTGGACCGCCCTTCTCGGTCGGGGAACCGTGTACTGCGGATCCATGCTTGGGGCTTTTGGACATCCGGGGCGGAGAGAAGTTGGACGGTATATTATTCGGAGGAGCCAAAGACGGGAGGTTTCTCGGGCTAGGATTGCGAGTAGGGTGTGGTGATGACAAGGGGGCCGCCGCTGCGGATGCAACTGCGGTGGACATGGTCGGCGGAGACGATGATTCGAGTTCCTCCGGGTATGGTATCACGACGCAAGTGGGCGTATGTACAAATCACTTCACTTAGTATTGACTTGATAAATCTCCTTGGAATGCAAGGGCATCTGGAGTCGCTGCGGGCAAGGTCCGAAAAGCGGATCGAAACGTGGGAGCCAGCTCGATGTATCCAACCTTGGAAGTCGGAGAGTATATAATCTCCCAACGATGGAAAGAAGGGCGGTTAGGCGTCAGGCGGCAGTATAAACAAGAGTCCAGAGTTACAAGCGAGAGAAATGGACGAGAAAATGTGAAGGGGGGGTCAGCAGTCTGGGCCCTGAGTAAAAAAAAAAAACAAAAGAAAAGAAAAGAAAAGAAAAATGAGATCGAAGATATCCAGGGGGTAAAACAAGTTGAGTAGAAGAGTTTAAACGGGAAGTAGGAAGTATCCAGTACGTTGATCTCAAGAAATACAAAGAGGGGAAAGACGCATCAGCGGGCTCCCCAGCTAAGTACCAGATACCCGACTTTCCAGTGGATCCAACTGAGACAAGATGTGTTTCTAGGAGATGGGTGTTCCAGGGGGATCCACCGTTCATTTTATTTTTTGATTCATTTTATTCATTTGATTCATTTTATATCTATTAGAGGACTTTATACATCTGTGTACGGAGTATGAAGTATAGAAGTGTACCGTAATATATGGAGCACTTATATAAATCTAAATCTCCGTACTATTGACTTCTCCATTCAATAGTTTCGGATACTGACACCTTCCCATTTCCCTTTTACTTCTATAATTCGCCTAGGATTGTGGATCCTCTCCTACTCCGTATAACAAGCAAATATCACTAGCACCTCCTGTCCCAAATTGATCGAATCATATCCCCCAACACAATCCCGCAGAACTCAGCACACAAACAAAAGGTAAAAAAAACAAATCACATCCCCTCCATCCACTCGGACAGCGTTATATGTCAAACAAGGCGCAGCGGGCGCTTATATCAAAAGGGGCCACTAGTATGTGGCGTCCAAACAAGTCATCTGTGCGGGTATGACACCCTAAACACCACTGAAACCAAAACTGAAACTGATCGAGAAAAAAGGAATTTTTTGATCCAGTTTACTCCATAGTTACGTTGATCCAATTTAGATCCTGCTCACGGGTTGCCCTATTTGGAAAATCACCATAGAATAATCCCCATGGAGGAACAAAACTAACACCATCCAACCTGGTCACTAAAAAAGAGGTGCCCACTCGATTGGCCTGTCACTGCCCCTACGTTCGTAAACGCACAGACCATGGGTGCGTGCCCTCCAGCTCTTGCATGTCATCTGTGCAGTTCTTAAATAGGTGATGCCCATGTCTATATTGTACTTAGTATACGGAATACAAAGTACGGAGAACTGCGGACGGAATGGGAAGACCTCGGGATGACAAATGGCTTATGTTTCTCCCGGCCCCAGTGCCATTATGGATCCCTTCGAATCCTTTGGATCTAAGTACTCCATACAACGCCCAACTTGACCTTTGTTTCATAAATCTCTTATCGCTAGGATTCTTTGAACTTTTCACATGGGTCAGGACTCTTTGATTAATATATCCGAGAGGGGAATCCTTGTTAGTGGGCATCGTATGCGGAGTACCATCAAACTCGGTACTCCACACACATGTAGGTCTTGCAGGTGAGTACGGAGTAGGAATAGATCATTTATACTCCCACATTAGGAGTGTAGAATTTTGCACGTGAAGAGGCTCTTTACTTGCACCAGCATTATCATGTGCATATGACTGCACGTGTGGTAAATGGATAATGGTTCACAGACACAGACTGTATGATTCACTACATTGCAAGAACATGTGTTTGTGACTTTTTAAACACACACAAGGTACACAAACAACATCTGCATACAATTCTAGTCTTCATAAACTTCTAGAATGATTCATCACACCCTTTTTCTTTACAAAAGACAAGATGTCAACCATCCAATTTTATAGATGACAAAAACAGCAGGCGGTGAGAGCCGACTATCGATAACCCACCTTTTTTTCTTCGCGATAATCTTCAACTTGGAGATCCAGATTGCGCAAATTTGTTAGGCTAAAACTCCGACCTTCCAAGCCAAACGACAGTAAAGACATTAACCTACTGTCTTGCAAAAACCGCCCAGCCAGCCATCAACGACCAACCCAAACTCCAACTCCCACATCTACTCAAACAGCCTTCGACAAAGCCTCGAACTCGTTAGATCAAACCTACCTACACCTCACATCCCTCACAAAATCCAACACAATGCCTGCATCCGTCCACTCCCAAGATTTGGATCAGTCCATGGTCGACGCAGAGCAGCCCACCGAGCTTCTCCAGTCCAACGACCCCATCCTCGAGGAGAGACAGATTGTCGTGGTACGTATCTGCGCTACGGATATCCGAATTGATCTTAGGATCAACATCTGCATACGCTTAAAGATGAGAAAAAAAGCCACCAAGCTAATCCTGTTATTTCTCACAGCTCCCCGGCGCCACCGAAACCGCCGCTTCATTCCAATTCGAAGGCGAAGGCCACACCATGGGCAATGCGCTGCGGTACGCAATTATGAAGAAGTGAGTATATGCGCTGTGTTTTGCGAGACTATATTTGGTCTTTCGTACCGGATGTTTTCTCGCGAGCATTGAAATTCCCGATCCGGTCTGGAGGAGAGGAACATCGTAACTGACTTGTTGAATAGCCCTGCCGTTGAGTTCTGCGGTTACACCATTCCCCACCCCTCGGATCCGAAGATGAACGTTCGTATTCAGACTAATGGTATGTCCTGCTACTCTCACTGCTTTCTTGCCTGTTGTGAGAATGTTTTGTTGGAATGGTTACTGACTGCATGGATTTAGATACTACTACTGCTCTCGAGGCTCTGGAGAAGGGCTTCAATGATCTGATGGATCTTTGCGATGTCGTAACGGAGAAGTTCACTGCTTCGCGTGACCAGTTCAACGCGGAGAGTGGTAACCGGATGGAGGCATGAGAGGTGTTAATTTGCATATAAACCGGATAATGCCTGGCACTCGAGACCTTTCTCTTTCCGTTTTAGTGTTCACCTCTTGCCGCTTTTTGGTCACTGAGGAGAACTGAGCACGTCCCTAATGACCCTATATAAAAGTACTTGATTTGTCATTTGATCCCATATATCCATATTGTTTAGTTAGAGAATTGCATATCTGTCATTTCATACCATACATTTTCATATACTCAGATTTCTGCCAAATACATTTACCATCAAACTTGAAAGTTCCTTCGTCCTCAATTTCGAAAGCTGTACTTCAATAAATTCCCTGCTAATGGCTTGTTAGTGAGACCTATGTTGTAGTAGAAAACTCATGAGAATGGTGGTGAAGCCGATTTCGCTAGTGACTGTATACCCGTGTACACTCCTTTGAATTATCGAAACAACCGAGTGAACGGTGGAAGTTTCCTATATGGGTTACTAGTGATTGCCCAACATACTGTAATGCAGCATCAAGTTTCAACAGTAAATCTTTCGATGTCTAACTTGACAGTTTCATTTCCCATCTCTATCGTGATCCTGCCAAGTATTAGACCATCAAACGCATGTTCAGCGACCGATAGTAGGAGGCTAGAGGATTGGACGGAGAAGAGTGAGTGAATATGGATTGGAAATCTGCTTACTAGAACATAATTTGCCGCTCCGCTTGAACTCCACTATCAATGAGAAGGTTCGCCACCGCCTTATGGTCAAAAAGTGAGGCCCATTTAAGCGGTGTCCATCCCTCTTTGTCGCTGGTGTGGATGTCGGCTCCCTTGTCGATCAGAAGCCTCGCTACCGCCTCGTGGCCATTCCTTGATGCCCATTGAAGCGGTGTCCATCCCCATTTGTCGCTGGTATGGATATCGGCTCCCTTATCGATCAGAAGCCTCGCTACCCCCTCGTGGCCATTCCTTAACGCCCATTGAAGCGGTGTCCATCCATATTCGTCGCTGGTATGGATGTCGGCTCCCTTATCGATCAGAAGCTTCTCTACCCCCTCGTGGCTATTCTTTAACGCCCATTGAAGCGGTGTCGATCCATCTTTATCGCTGGTGTGGATGTCGGCTCCCTTATCGATCAGAAGCTTCTCTACCCCTTCGTGGCTATTCTTTAACGCCCATTGAAGCGGTGTCCATCCATCTTTATCGCTGGTATGGAAATCGGCTCCCTTATCGATCAGAAGCCTCGCTATCGCCTCGTGGCTATTCCTTAACGCCCATTAAAGCGGTGTCGATCCATCTTTATCGCTGGTGTGGATATCGGCTCCCTTATCGATCAGAAGCCTCGCTACCCCCTCGTGGCCATTCTTTAACGCCCATTGAAGCGGTGTCGATCCATTTTTGTCGCTGGTGTTGAGATCGACTCCCTTGTCGATCAGAAGCCTCGCTACCCCCTCGTGGCCATTCTTTAACGCCCATTAAAGCGGTGTCGATCTATTTTTGTCGCTGGTGTTGAGATCGACTCCCTTGTCGATCAGAAGCCTCGCTACCCCCTCGTGGCCATTCTTTAACGCCCATTGAAGCGGTGTCGATCCATTTTTGTCGCTGGTGTTGAGATCGACTCCCTTGTCGATCAGAAGCCTCGCTACCCCCTCGTGGCCATTTGATGATGCCCGTGAAAGTGGTGTTCGTCCCCCTCTATCCATGTCGTCAACGATCGTTCTCGTTTGCAACAGTAGTTTAACAATGCCTGCTCGACCACCCTGGGCAGCCCAAGATAGCGGCGTTCGATTTTCGTATTTTTTCAAATCTTTCCTATGATTCAGGCCTTCTGTAATGTCGACTCCATTGTAAATTCTCGAGGATGAGTTCAAAAGAGCAGCAACAGCATCTTTGTTTCCATTGGCCAAGGCGGCAAACACAGGGTACTTGTATCTCTCCCCAAAAACTTCAATTTGTGAATCCTCTTTGAGCCTTGCTCGGATGAGCCCCGGGTATCCTTTATCTGCTAGAATATAAAATAGGTTCGCATTCAGGGTATATTTCCGATTGTTGAACTTTTCGAAAAGATTGTTGGTATTGATCCAGTTATAGATAGGAAAAGAGGACAGAAATGTCTCTTGAGAAATAGCTTTCGCCGCAGCGTTAGCATGGTAGAGGATATTCTGACTGGCATACTCCAAGAACGGATACTCGTTTGAGATTTCCTTCCGGTTGTTGGAGTTAGACTCTGACAGCAGCCTGCCAACAGATGTACAGATCAAGGTATGATTCATGTAGAGGCTGCAGCATTGTTTGAGTTTCTCGTGGCCTAGGCTCTCGCAGTCAAATCCAAGCTCAGGCCACAATTCATACAGACCTTTGTCCTTGACAAGGAAGTCTCGGACTGATTCATGGATGAATTGAACTCTAGGCTGGCTAGATTTCGTGGTCTCGGCAAGTCCTTTTGAAGAGCTAATGACATATCTGCTAAATCTGTTGACCCCAGCACCAGTATCTAGGATGGTGGCATCTGGAATCCGGCTATCGGCTAAGCCTTTCAGAGACAAACCAGACCAGAGGACATGATAAAACTCCTGCGGTCGCAAAGGGTCCTTTGCGTACAGAATCCACAATATACATAGCAGGAGAGCCTCCATGCTTTCATTGTCACGTCTCAAGATGTCTTTGAATAGTTCGCTCAGACCACTGGGTATTTCCGCAAGTCTCATTCTCAGAGCCATTCCGCCTCGTCGATACTCTTTGTTCAGAATGTCAACGACCAAGACGACCCACATGAAAACTCCAGCAGCTTTACCGAGAAGTTGTGGTTGCAGCTCTTCAACAAGCGTGGGTTCATTGATTATGAGACGGCTTTTGACGTAGGTTGCCAAGTCTTCCGCATGACCTGATTGATCCTCCAGTGTAAGTCGGATACCCCGTTTAATGACGATGTAGGGATAGTGTCGACTCGAAAAGCAGGTCCGGAATGAAATCCCTTTTGCCGTGGATTGCTCGGCCAGGTCTTCAAAGTACTGGACCATGTCCACAACTTGTTGTTCATCACACTCGTCGAGAGCGTCGATAAAGCAGGTGAATGAGCGTTGACCGAGGGTGCAAACCGCATTAGCAAATAATTCCTTCAGAACATTCAAGGAAGGGCAACCATTATGAATTTGGGGAACCAGATCAGAATCGTCCAATACAACCTGAAGGTCGGTATACCCTTCAAGCAGTTGGACCAGTAATGATCGATACATCCCCGAGATCGATTTTTCTAAGCAATCACCCCGAGCGTTGAAGAAAAAGGAAGCTGCGATGGCATGCTTGTGGCGTGCCTTGCCCTTCATGCTGGAGTATGCAAATTTCATAATTGTCGACTTTCCAGCACCGGGCTTGCCACTAATCCACAAAAAGCCATGGTTCTGAGTCAATTTTGCGGGATCGAGCCATGCTTCGTAACAAGGATGGCTGAGAAACCAGCGACACGTTTTTTTTTGTTCATGTTTGATGGTTGTTTTTCGTGATTCCATTTGCTCGAACTTGAAAGAATTTAATAAGCGCTGCCGGTGTTCGTGCGATAAAAACCGATCTATAAGTCTGGTGTGAGCAGTGGTGAGTCAAGAGTGTTCCTAAGGCTGGTATGCAGTCTTACGAGAATCGGTCGTGGAGACAATGCTTGAATGCGATTCGGTCACCGGTAACTCCTCAAGCAATTCCCTTGCGTACGCGGCCGCGGTAGCTGCCGCATATCTCTGCCATTCTTTGCTTTTGTGAGAGTCTGAATAGTCGCAAATTCCCCGAATTGGGAGACATGGGAGGATATCCATCAGACCAGCAGTTTCCATCTCAAAACATATAACATCTAGCTGTCGAGCGATGTTGTCCCGTGTTGTGCCGTCCCTCATAACTTGGTTTCCGGAGGCAATGGCGCCATAATGGATCCTTACTTCGTCCAACATCCGTCTGCTTCTCGGGACTAGCTTTGAATGGTCGCACCCGTCACAGCTACCAGTTAGAGACTCATGATCATAGGTCGCATGGAACAGACGATCCGGTAAAATCGGGCGAGAATACGCGGATTGTCCTTCTAGTTTCTGGTGTAAGATAGATAGGACTCGGCTTGGGCCTAATTCATGCTTCGAACGGACGGTAGACACAGCCGTACCAAGCAACTGATGAGGAATTCTAGGAATCGCCGTCCTTTGGAGCTGTCCGTCTCCAAGTATTTTCCCAAGATCACACTGCATCACTCTTGTTCCGACGACAATATCGCCCAAACGTACATCAGCCCTACTTGGCACACCACCGCCAATCCCAACCATCAAACATGCGCGAATCGCTGGGAATGTCCGCTTCGCATTCGTCATGACGATCGCTGCGTTGTTTGTTCCATACTGTCCCTCTGGTAAACACGCAATGACGACATTATGTCGATTGATGTTTCCGAGTACGTAGGTGTTCCTATCGTCCGCATGGGTAGGCATGGTTTCGTGAGACTCGTCCAGCATTGCCCGAGCCGCCGCCAACTCTATGTACAGCGCACAAATCCAAGCGATGGTGTACTGATCGTATCGTGGGGCAGGCAAACCGTCATGGTGGGAGATCTTTGGTCGCTTGGACAGGTGGAATTCTGTTGTGATTGTGTCATTGTTATTCCTTTTTTTGGTCCCATTGTTAACCCCATAATAAGATGTTGATGCCATAGTAAGGGTGCCTTGCGTTGTCGGTTGCTTGTGGCATGTCTTCTGACTGTCAGCTGAACGAGGGGTGCTATGCTTCATCATCATGTGACGCCATGGCGCTTAATAGGCAATCAGAACTTGCGAGCATTTCCTTGCCCTGGGACTGTGAGCTTTCCAAACCCTGATGCATTTCTATTAGCTTTCAAAGAGCTGGGTCACAATTTGACTAGTTTAGTCCTGTATAATACGACTGGGTTATAAAGAACGTGAATCGTGTCGGAGGTAAAGACGTGTTTACTAGAAGGTGAACATTCTTGCCATAGATTCATCGTTTGTTTGGTTTGTTTGCATGATGGATGAGTCGGCCAATTTCGCATTCTTTTAAGCTTTGACTTACGACTGTACTGGAATGCTGCCAAGAAAAGCGTAGTAAATATAGCGCGTTTCGAAAGAGGCTTCGAGAAACAATCTCTGTGAGTGGTGAAACTGATTTCGATCCAGCCTGTGAAGCAAAAATGCAGTCCTTGAGCGGATAATGTATACAAACGAACCCAAAATTTAAGCTAGATCGAGTATTTCGTCGTTCGTCTGACCTACATCTTTGTGTCTGGTAAACAGGTCAATGTTCCCGCCAAAGGCTGCAGTTTGGTCTACGCTACCAGAGATATTAGAACCATAGTTGGCCCATCAGGTTAATATCACTCCTGAGTTTAAACGTTATGATAGAGACCCCTTCTAAATTGCGTCTCGGGTCATAGTGAGCATTTTAGGACTAGAAAGAAACATTTGCTTTCAATGGGCGGTGCTTTCTGAGAGAAATAGCTATCCCGTCCCACTCAGGTCTCAAGTCATCCGTTTCAAAATTTAATCTCAGTTATATTGAGCTATGTCTTCAAAGCAGAAAACAATGGCGTGAAAAAACGAAGATGAGATCTTGGCGACCTACCGGTTCTACAAACATCAAATGAAAATGCTGGGCGAAGTTGAAGTGAAAGAATTCTGATTGTACTCCATAGTTGGTGAGGACTCAAGTCGCTGGCGACGTGAGCTCTCCCAACCGTGACAAATCTCCCACTTGTTATTCTTTCTGCGACTTTGTACGGTGGCTCAACTTTAACCACAATTTTTTTCTGTTGATCTCACATGTATTATTTAATTAGCGTTTCTGGGTAGAGGGAAAAGTATATTTTCTATCTAGGGCACGAGAATTGCTTGTATTTTGTTTCTTGGGTATATATATTTTTATAAGAAATACTTGATAAAGATAGAGGAGTTGTGTGTTCTACGAAATTAATGTTGCTAAGAAGGTTGTGCTGTTATAGGCTTAGCATCAAGTTTCAAAGCTAGGCGCATGCAGGAACTAGAGAGGAACGAAATAAGATAATGGAATGGCTTATTCAGACAATATATACACATCATGTCTATCGATGGCGCAGTTCTTTGAACTGCCACATCGCGGACCAGAAACGAGAAGAAGAGGATGGGAAATGAGAGAGAAAAGAGCACAATGGAGGGTTTTAATTGCGGCCCTCGAGGAAACCAGAGACGAAGTTGCGGGGTAGCCGCGCGCCAGGGTCTTCTTCTGGGCGGAAGTACTTCATAACATGAGAAAGCTGCTTCCAGTAGTTAAGGGTTTCCTGTATTGGAATGATGTCAGTGTTCGATCCTGGAATTGTGGGGTGACTACGACATTGGACATTCGAATGAAGACGAAGGAGAAGCAAAAGGTGCTTCTCACAATTATCTTCTTGAAAGAATCCGCATTTCGAATAGACATATCACATATCCGGGAACAGAGGGTGGACTGAACTAACCTGGAACTCGGCGTGGCTCTGGTACAACAGCACATCCACGACGGGCAATTGGCTGACGTAGCGGTGCTTCTCGAACTCCTGGCGGATCTTGGTGCGAATGGCGGATACGGGCATGCCCAGGGAGTACATAGTCTGGATCTCCGGGGACTGTGTTTGGTGATATCACGTTAGCTGAGTCCTTTGTGGGGTCAAATAATAGCCCTTTAAGCCAGGTAAAAGATAGCCACTAATCAATCCGCGCCTGCGATATCCGCCTGGAACAGATGAAAAGAGCATATCAAGGGAGAAGATGTATCGGCCTAGGATCTCGGGGTAAACTGACCGCGCGGAGCCATTCACGGTACGACTTCAGGACTCGGAATTTCGCATCGCCCCAGTTGACAGCTAGAAAACGAATACGTATGTTAGCACCTTTTCGCAGGTGGGATGGACTCCTTCGACGATCCCGCCGGGTGGACGGCGGAACGCATCGGGCGTGGAAGGGACGTACAGGAGCGCGTGCGCTGCGCCAGATAGGTAGGGTTGATAGTCATTTTGGAAGAGACTTGAGTGCCCACTCAATCCAGTGCGGTTCAATCACTGGGTGCAGGAAGACGGGGGAGAATTGAACGTGGGTTCCTGAGCTATGAGGGTGGAGGTTTCGGTTTGAGGTTGGTGGTGGAATGGGCCGGGCTCACCGCCTGCCTTTTCAAAAAAAATCTTTGCGAATTTGGGGATTATCGGACCGTCTTGCGCGACGTTTCTCTGCTCTTGTTTTTTTCCGTCGAGTATTTTTCGATCTCTTTGATACTATTGCAGGGTCGCTTGATTCTTCTTGGGTTGTTGAAGTAATTCCAACTCATTTCTCGTCGCCCTATCAATCTTTGCTTTCCTCTCTCAGTTCGCCTCGTCTCAACACAATCAACCGTTCAATTCCTCAAGTGCTACGAAATGGCTCCTAACGTTGGAGGTGCAAAGGGAGGCGCCAAGGGAGGCGCTAAGGGAGGCAAGTCTTCCAGCCTGTCGTCTGCCTCGCGCGTCAGCAAATCGGCCAAGAAAGATGGTCCCAAGCGTCCCCCGCCCAAGGAACAAAAGACCAAGCCCCGGACTGCCAAGGAAAACTTGAGGAAAAAGAAGAAGAGAGTATACACCGAGAAGGAGCTGGATCTGCCCGAGTTGAACCAAATCACACCTGTTGGAGTGATCAAGCCCAAGGGCAAGAAGAAGGGCAAGACTTTTGTCGACGATGCAGTACGTTTTGCCTCTCATGCTCTGTTATGTTGGTTGCACTTTTTGAAAGCCAAGTACTAATGCTATCACCTACAGGAGGGCATGATGACAATTCTCGCCATGGTGAACGCCGAGAAGGAAGGTCAGATCGAGTCCAAGATGATGAAGGCCCGTCAATTAGAAGAGATCCGCGAGGCAAAGAGGGCCGAGGCCGAGGCCCGCATGAAGGAGAGGAAGAATAAGTTCGACGATGTCAAGGATTCTATCCGCCAAAAGAAGAAGGGCAAGGGTGGTGACAAGGCCGCGGAGCCCACGAGTATCAAGGATAGTATCTCGAAGTCCGGGCGATCCAAGAAGAAGACCGTTGCATTTGCTTGAAAAAAAGTCTGAAGATTTGTGTCTATACTTTGATTATGTATTTAGATGTCGGGGTTCGGCGTTTTCACCGGTTTATCAATCTATGTCTATCGGAACAGAAACATCATTTATGCAAAAAAATACCCGAAACAAATACCAAAAATGCTCCCCCCGTTGTAATGAATGACCTGTCGCTTTCGAGTATGGTGACTGTAGAAGTTGGCTGGGAGGGCGGAATGTTCGGGGGCACATCACAGCCCCAAAGGTAGTGCGAGTTTACGTCGCACCGAGACGTATTCAGGCTTGGGTGCCAGATCGGGCTCTTTGTTGGCGCCAGTGTGGCTGGCAATGTTTCCAGGTAGTCTTTCGGGATGTTCGACAACACCAGGGATACTAGTGTCGATTTCCAGTGCCATTTTGTTCAAAAAGTTCGCCACCTGAAGCAAAGGGGTTAGAATGAAGTACATCTTCGATGTCCATAGCCAATTGCGAGTTACATACCGGCTTGACAAACCACCTGTCCCCTCCGAGCTCGAACCAGCCTAGATGACCACCCCACGATGTAGTCAACATGACTCCATATGGTGTTTGGGTCATTTCCTGGTAGGGAAGGGCCTCTCGGCAAGCAATCTAATAAAGTCAGCGGTCTTTTCACGGTTGACATGAAAGGCTTTGATAGCTTACAGGATCATCCTCTGCTTGAATGCTAAGGAAAGGGATTCTGATAGCGAGCATGGAATCGGTGGAAGTGGCATCACGGTAATACGCTCCCTCGGTGGGGTAGCCCCAGGTCGGGCATTGCAAAGCTCTGTTGCATGTTAGAATTGTGTTCGTTTGGAGATGCAGAACGAATTCTTCTTACCGGTCGAACTCATGGAGGTAGGTGATGTTTCTTATGGCATCAACATCGATGCGAGGGTTTGTGGAGACTTGATCGACGTGTCTATTTACCATGTGGTTAGTTAGCCTTTCACATCAGCCGAACAGAAAGGTACTCACGCCTCAAAGAGCTTCTTCATACTAGTTCCCATGGTTCTACTGTATACCTCCTTGCCAAGCCAGGTGCTTCGCAAAATCATAGAACTAATATCAAGGTTCCACGGGCTCGCACAAATCACGGCTGCCTTCAATTGACAGGCGTCACCTTCCTCTCCCAGATACTGCATTGTTTGTCAGCGGGGGTGTAAATATTCATCTTTACAGAGGGGCCATACATTAGTGAGGATGTTGGCACCGAGTGAGAAGCCAATTCCGAAAAGAGGGCGATTGGGGAACTGCGCCCTGAGCCACTTCACAGACTGGCGAACATCCCAGGTAGCTCGGGCGTTGTAGAGAACACCGGTACTGATATTAGTCTCTGCACATCCTCTCGAGTTGACAACACATGCTTCCCAGGTACCATCTTTGATGAGAGGTGCTAAAACTTCCCGCAAGTAAATCTCATGGGAGCCACCACTCAGACCGTGAAGAAGCACAAGCATAGGCTTGGTGTCCTCCGAGGGCAACGCAGCAAATTCATCCTGACTGAAAAGCGATGTTCGTGGCGGCAAACCACATTTTTGCGTATACTTTCTCGCTTGATCAATAAGTTCCGGGTCTTGAGGAATTTCGTATGGTGCAACCACGAAGTCCATGGCATAATGGCCGGTGAACGCGGGGCTGTCCGACTCGAACATTTTACGTTTGTAGTAAATAGGAACATTGTCGTATTTCACAGTGGTCCAGCAAGTCTGCAAGTGCCCATTGAACAAAAAAGGATTTAGGTTGCATGCTTCTGGTGTTGCAGACCGACAGACATCCACAAACGTGGTTTGTTCTTTAGCACCTGAGGCGCTGGGAACTTTGGTCAATGTCAACTTGTTGTCTTTGGCGTGATAGAAAGCTATGCGGCCCTTGGGACGAAGCCATGAAATCAAACCCATGGCGATCAGCCCGGATAAGAGGACTGATAGGGGGATTGAATTCAGAAGTGTTGAGATGAGATCGAGCATAAGGGGTATCTAAACACCAAAGAATGCTAAAATGGAGCAAATGGACAAATGGATATCCCAACGAAGGTTGCTCAACTCTAATATGCTCTTGAGAAAGAAAAAAAAAACAAACTGGCTTGAAATGCAAAAATGCAAAAATGGATCCAAAGATCCAACGTAACGATCTTTGATACCGGACAGACCTCGGCAAAAAAGTTATGCTTGGATTTTGTGTCCATGGTTCAAGATGAGTAAGCCAATTTTATCCCAAGGCACGTGATGCACATAGTTATGTACACTCTGTCATGTGACATGTGTATTAAGGTTGGCTTAGTCAGGACTGTGAGGGGGCCTGGGCAGACCCCCACCTAGGCAGGGCTGCACGGGCACAGCTGATAACATGCGGGCTTTTTTGTCATCTGCCAGAAGTCACTTGACAATGTCATAGCGCATACAGGGCCTGAGCTCAGATTTGATGCAGGAAGCACACCTTATCTGGTGAAATTGGGAGAAATTGGGGGCATTCCGCCGAATATGAAGTGATGATGACATGATGCTCAATGCGGCAATCCGCTTTCCGCATGCGGAAGCCCTAAGCTCACTTCCGGCGTGAAGCACAGGGAGAAATCCCCATATCTTCTGACAATAGCAATGTCCTTCTTAGAATCAACTTAGATCAATGTAGGGTTAACATGCTAAAATATCCGGTGTTCTGCATATGGATCATCAGACAAAGAACGGGCTGAGCCACCAATAATCAGTTCCTCTTCTTCTTTATATGTAATGCTGATAGCATAGACGCCCATCTTTTGTGACCCAGTCCCATGGTCCGTTTCCGGGAATCTTTATCTTCCAGCAGACTATTTCAAGGTCAAAGGATCCATACTTCCTCTCTTTTCCCTTTGAAGGTGATGCAGTACTAGTCGTTACAAGATGCGTTTGGTCTCTACTACAACATGAGAGTAACAGTTGAAACGCCACTATCCACATTGTTGATTCATAAATCTCTCATGAGGCCTGGTCAACCAACATCTTTGAACAAACTTAGATCCAAGCACCCATGACTTTAATAAGAAAGTCCACGTCCGACATGTCCGATCGACTACACCGTGCCACAGAGAAGTTTAAGACTATAATCAAAATGAGACCCTGGTCCCCGAAACGAGTGAAAAACCAACAGGAGGATGACCATGGCCGTTGCTACCTAATGGAACTACCCACGGAGCTGTTATTGGAGATCATATCCCATCTGACAGTGCTGCCGGAGGCGGCGCTTGCGCTAACCAACAAGCGCATGTTCGCAATCTCCGGAGATATCCTGCTCTCTAAATCCCTCCGATTCAGTCGCGACTTTGCGCCTCTTTTCCACCATTACCGCAACGGACACAACTTTTTCACACCACGGTGGTCATTCCTCAACCTGTTGGAAAACTCTCGCTGGAAACTATGCTCCAAGTGTTTAAAACTCCACCCTCGAGCTTCCTTCTCATCGAGAGAGCTAAGGCGGAAGCCAGAGACTCGAACATGCAATGTTGGAGAGTTAGCAGGGGTTGTCGATCTGTGTCCATGCAAGAAATTAACTTTCCGCGACAAACTCGATCTCGCGGATCATGTTCGAGTGCGGCAGGCGGCACTGCAACCCTTGAAATTAAATTTCGGGGCCGCCGTTGACAATCGCTACTGCTGGCATACATGCACCGAGCAGTATGGCCTAACCGAGCTGAAGACTTCTTTGTTCCCAGAAATCAATGCGGACAATCAGCTGACTCTTCGCACGGAATACGAACTCACCACTGAGTCGGGCCAAGTTGGCAAGGAAGATTATATGACACCACGCTTCGGGTGTGCACATCGATCAGTCGACCTGTGGCTTTCGAGCGTTCATCAAACCACTATATGTCGCCTCTTCGACTCTTTCTGCTCGTCCTGCAAGCGTATATCGGTCTGCAGTGCGTGTGACACAACGTTGACATGTCCACGAAAATCACCATTTCACTCTGAAAAATCTGGCAGAGCGACATATTCATTCTGGACGCAAAGA
This sequence comes from Penicillium italicum, assembly GCA_002116305.1. NCBI lineage: Eukaryota > Fungi > Ascomycota > Eurotiomycetes > Eurotiales > Aspergillaceae > Penicillium > Penicillium italicum. Next base: position 195,035 of record KZ108089.1, on the reverse strand, counting down.
AGCCTCGGTGGTATGGGTCCAGTACCTGATCCGGCTTGGGGAGCACAAAGAATTCATCCAGCCGAACCTTCGGTCAGTGTTGAAAACTGCAACGAGTTGTGTCCTTGGACGGTGCGTGAACATCCAGCGCTCTCATTCGCGCCGAGTATAGAACAGGAAATCATCGATTCTGGAATAGGTAATTCACCCATCAACCAACTGTACACATATATCAACATGGTTTAACGGATATGTCCAGCTGCAAGAGAGGGCTTGGGAGCATAAGGAGTTGGTGAACCAGGGGTCCGTTTCTTCTCTTGTTTACGACTTTTGCCAGTATATATTGTATAGTGAGCGTCGTTTCAGCGTTTTTAGATTTGTCATTTGGTAGTATCAAGTATTTAGGCATTTTCTCAAATAATTCATGATTCAGACAAGAAGTGATGGGCATCTCTATAGTTAGTTAGTGGCTCTTCTTTTGACATCTTTTGCAAGGTCCTTTGTTGGATTTTAGATACATATATTTTCTTTGTCTTATCCAAGTGCCTGATTGACCGAGAAGACAACACAAACCAAAATAACAAACTGTTAAAGACGACTTCTCCACTAACTTTTCAGATGTACGAGTCTACTACGATTGGAAAGAGTCGCGTAATCGCAACATCCCTTATCAGCTGACCGCCCTGGGGTTTCTCCGGACCGACACGATCCACGCTCACATCTCGCGCGTTTGACTTGATCCTCGATTTATACGAGTATTGTCTGTTTCTCGGGGCGATGAGCTACCCACCACCTGGTCCCGGCCAATACCCGCATTATCTACCGCCGCCACAGTATCAACATGGGCAAATCCCCCCGCAGGTACTGTACAATAATGCCGGTCCTCCGCCGCCCCCATACGATGCCTTTGGCAAGCCAGCAATGTATCCTTCGACCATGACACCATATCATTCATACCAATCGACATATACTCCACAGCCACAGCCCCAACAGCAGCAAACACGTCCTCCGCCGCAAACTCCCCCGCAGCAGCCGCTCCATTTACCACCACAAACTCTCCAACCACGACCGCAGCAAGGACCACAGCAAGGACCACAGCCAGGACCACAGCTTCTCCCTCAACTACAATCCCCCCCTCCACCTCAACCGCCTCCTCTCCCACCTCCGCCTCCGCCTCAAATCCAACAAGAAGAGCTGCAACATCAATTTGTCAATCCGGCTCAACTGTTTGTACAACAACCTCTGCCTACTGCTCCGCGATCCCGATACACCCAACTCTCTCCTCAGTATGGCGAAGCACCTTTCGTCCCGAGTGCTAGTCCCTCCAAAATACCACCGGCTGCCTTGCCAGTTCCGCCGCCAGCCATGCCTGTTCATGTTGCTCCTATCCCGTCTCCTATCACTCCTAAACCAAACACCCAAAACAAGCAAGCACAACCCAATATCCATACACCACAAGTACGCCCTATCATTAAAGCCGAACCCACACTAGCCAAGATCTCTCCCAAAGTGGAGCCTCAGAAAAAGCTTTCTACGCTAATTGCGACTACACCTATTGCGACGCCGAAACGACCCCAGCCTGCTCCATCGCCGGTGACACATGCCACTCCGCAAGTCATGATCCCAGCCACTTCTCCTGTTTCTCAAGCAATGAATCATTATCAGACTCCGAAGAAGCAACTTCAACCACAGCATATCGAAAAGAAGAGACAGCCGAGTCAGCCAAATGTCGAAAAGCATGGGAAGCAGACACCTTCCAAGGCTACGAAGCCTCCAGTCGACTATCAGGTTCTGCTTTTGTCATTGGCTGATGAATATCTAAATGCTGCCCATGCTCGTGGAACAACGACTTCATTGACCGCTAATGAGACGGACGTCGAGGAATATTACAAGTTGGTTGCTACTGGATTGGGCTGTTTGGAGGCTGTCTTGAAGGTTGGTGAAATGCTCTCTTGGAGAAATTCTGCACTCATGCTAAGCAAACGATGTAATAGAACTGGCGATTGCAACCTCGCAAAGAGGCTCTTGTTAGACTTCGCTACGCGCGTACATTGTTCGAGGAAACAGACAATGACATCGAAGCGGAAACGGCATTGAGTAAAGGGGTGTGTATTTATTTCCCCTCCTCTGTTCCAGAAATAGCCACTAACTTGACGCAGATCGATCTTTGTGAACGAGTCAGTCAACCAAAACTTGATAGCGAAATTATTTTGATCTGACTGTTCTAGAACCGTATGCTTGACTTGAAATACAGCATGCAGCACCTTTTGGCACGAATGCTCCACAAAAGTAACCCTAAAGCTTCGTTGAAAGCTGTCGATGGGATGATCCAGGATGTGGAAGCGTATGTACCATTTCACTCTCCTCGACCACAGGATACTAATAGCTATAGGTACCGTCATGCCGCATGGGAGTACGCATTCCGTTTCCTTCGAGTATCACTCTCGTTGTCATCTCCATCACACCAAGACTCCGTGCAAGCGTTACAGCATCTTCACAAAATTGCGGCGATGGCTAGTCGCAACGGGGACAAGGCTGTTTCGGCAATGGCGGCTGTCATTGAATCACTTGCACACCTGCAGCAAGCGACAAATTCAGATTCTATCGAGCAAGCGCAGCGCGCTGTGGCCGCCGCCCGAAGCCATCAATTGAATGATGAACTTCGCCATATACCTCAACTAACGACCCTAATCCAAATGGTTGATATCTGCTGCAGTCTTCTAGAGTACGACGTCAACCAGTCTGGGCAGAAGCTGAAGGTCATGCAGGCTTTGATGGACGAAACACTGAGCGACAGCAACTGGCGTCCCGATGGGTCATTTTCGGTCCCCCTCAACGGCAAATCCGCCGGGCCGTCATCCATCGACACGGGTGACATCTTGCAGGTTCATAATGGGACATTGCTATTAAGCTTCAACTGGCTTCCTCAGCACGATCTCTATGCGCTTTGCTATTTCTTAAGCTCAATCACGCTCAGCGCCAAGAACTCATATGATGGCCGGAAAGCAGAGAAATATCTCGAGGAAGGGCTTCGAATGGTTCAAGGCAATTTCAAGGCACCTCAAGAAATCTCAGAATCCATGGTCAATGCCAATCGTCGAGTTCAGTGGCGTCAGTCCCTTTACTGCAACCTTCTCCTTCAACGAGTCTTCCTAGCCTGCGCTCGAACCGATTGGGATCTTGCCAGCCAGACTCTCAACAACCTTCGACATGTCTTCGAAGAGCTTGGTTCTAACCTTCTGAGCACCATCGAATGTTTGATGGAATATGCCGCCGGCACCATCGCACAGGCAACTGGCGATCTACAGGCCGCACTGAACATTTTCCAATCACCAATTCTATCACTAGACCCCACTACCAGCAAGACAGGACGCAATGATCCCTGTCGTGATACGCGCGTCCTCGCCGGTCTCAACACAGTTCTCATTCTCCGTGATCCGAGTCACCCGTCGCACTCCCTGCTCAGTGCTGTCCTAGCAACCCTCGAACCTTTCTGCCAAAGCAGTCCAAACAAGTACATACAAGCTGCCTACTACCTAGTCTGCGCAACCGTTCACTCAGAGTCAACCATCCAAACAAAACAGTACCTCCAGCAAGCTCTGCAGTCTGCTACCGCAATCAGCAACAGTCAAATCACCTGCATGACACTGACATTTATGAGCTGGAAGTACTTCCGCGGTGTGGTCGGTGAGCAAGCCGAGAAAAGCGCCCGGGCTGGCCGTGCAATGGCCAAACGAGCGAACGACCGTATGTGGGCGAGCGTTACTGACGACATGCTGGCTGAGACTCTGGAGCGACAGGGCAAGGGCGAGGAAGCGCAGAGCGTCCGCGAGGAAGGCCAACGCCTGGTATCGGGTCTTCCGCCCCTTCTGAGACGTTCGGCCTGATTGGCTTTTGTCTATTGCTATAAACATGATATACCTTTTTGTTTTTTTTTAACGTCTTTCCCCTTGGCGTTTGTTTCAGAACTGTTCCTAGGGAGGCGCTCGTTTACGATACCATTTGATGGCTACTAGGGAGGCGTTTGATATTTCCTGCGGTTATTGTTCACACAGGGATGCGAGCCAGTAAATTATGTTATTGGGGAATCAAGAAATAACTTCTCAATGCCCTAAGCACCGACTTTCACCTAGTGATATGTAGGAATCGTTGACCTGAAACATTGAACGGATTCAGCTCGGGGCGGTATATCAAACCACCCTGTGAAGATTTTGAATTTCTTCGTTCCCTATAAAAAGAACATGAACACCTGACATCCATGCTTAATGTACAAACACTATGGTATAAACCAGCCTGCAGTCCACAGACACAAGCTCCACCAGCCGAAGCTGGACGAAACATCGAAAAAAGAAAGAAACAAGTACAACAGCACCGTCGAAGTCAACTCCATGCCCACAATACGCCAGCAATGTCCGCCGAGGCTCCTCTCTTCATCCACTCGCAGGTGGGGAAAACCCCTCTCACACCGCGAAATTAATATTAAACTCGAGAAAGCCGCAAAAATTCAAAACAGTCAATAAAACTGCTCAACCAAGCCCAGCCCATACACCGCGGATTCTCCGCGCTAGCTGGATATCCTTTTGCATAATAGTAACGCGCTTCGCGTGCAGCGCGCAGAGATTCGTATCCTCGAATAGATGAACGAGGAAAGCCTCAGCGGCCTCTTGCAGAGCTTGGATAGCATGCGACTGCCAGCGCAACTCGGCGCCGACGTCGGCGGGGAGAAGATCGAGTGCGACTTCGCGGACTAAACGCGCGAACGGTAATTTGGCGATGAGGAGGTCGTAGGAGCGTTGGTAGCGGCGGATTTCTTTCAATGCGACGGTGCCAGGCTTGTAGCGCCGCCGGCGGCCTGTGGGGGTTGGGTCTCCGGCTAGGGGATTTGTTAGAATGGGGGAATTGCGCAAGCAGAGTTTCGTAATGTGTTCATTATGGCAGGAGGGGTAGGAGGAGGGTAGAACGTACGTTGGACGTTGGCGGTGGCTTTTGATTGCTTTCCTCCCTTCGTCTTGCGTGCTTTGGTTGGTGTTCCATCTCCATCGGCGGCGGGCGCGGCGACTGTCTTGCGCACTTTGCCTTTTTGTGCGCTGCCCGGTGCTGTCTTGCGGGCTATCTTGGGTGGCATTGTGGTAGAGGAGGAACGCGCCGTATGGGGTTTTTTTTTTTTGGGTAGTGGGGTGTTGGAAAGCAATCAATTGGGGAGGTTTATTGCCTAGCAACCGCGTTTGATGTCGAGATTGTCCCTTGCAGGAACCGTGTCCGAGTACCGAGGAGGCGGAGACTTGCAAACGAGGTTCAACTGAAGGGATTGGGATTAAAATCCTATCTGCTAATAATTAGACAGTCTTTGTTGCGAAGGGAAGGCTGGGCGAGCTGTCAATATGAACTATTCGGGCCTTAGCGTCCCAGCCCCCGTGATTATCACGTAAACACGCGTCTCGTGTCGTGCACGTGACGATAAACTGGCCTACCTGTTCTTATCTCCGTCATACGGTGAATATACCCCGGAGGCACTTTGGAGAGCTCGTGGTGATCATCCGCCCTCATTCCCGCTTCTCTCTGATTTCCGTCCACGTTAGAAGTTACTACAACTCCACATCATGGCCGCCCTCTGGGAGAACAATGGGCAACCAGGCCAGTTTCCCCTCGAACAATGGTTCTATGAGATGCCACCCGTCACCCGGTGGTGGACGGTAGCCACCGTCGCAACCTCTGTCTTGGTGCAGTGCCATATTGTGACCCCGTTCCAGCTATTCTACAGCTTCCGCTCTGTCTACGTTAAATCGCAGTACTGGCGACTACTCACGACATTCCTCTATTTCGGACCCCTCAATCTCGACTTGTTATTCCATGTTTTCTTCCTGCAGCGCTACTCACGTCTTCTGGAAGAAACATCCGGCCGTTCCCCGGCCCACTTCGCCTGGTTGATCTTCTACGCCATGACATCTCTCCTTATCATCTCACCTTTCCTCTCAATACCTTTCTTGGGAAGCGCACTTTCATCCAGCTTAGTCTACATCTGGGCCCGGCGCAACCCAGACACCCGTCTTAGTTTGTTGGGACTACTTGTCTTCACTGCCCCCTATCTGCCCTGGGTGCTGATGGGATTCAGCGTGATTGTGCATAAGATCGTGCCGAAGGATGAAATGCTCGGCGTTGTTGTCGGCCATATCTGGTACTTCTTCAACGATGTCTACCCGCCCCTGCATGGTGGTCACCGTCCGTTTGACCCGCCTCGCTGGTGGATTCGTCTGTTTGAGCCCGCGCCTGGGTCAAACGAGCGTGGGACGGGTGTGGCTAACGTGAACCGCGAGTTTGTAGCTGCGGCGGCACCTGAGGTTCGATGAGCCGCATTCTTTTTATTGATCCAGTGTCGCTTTTGGCGAACGGAATCTCGAGGTTCCATGTGGCGTCAAATGGAAATTGAAACTAGACCGCATTCAAAAGGAGACAGGTCTCACTGGTATAAGTAGAGCCCAGGGTGCAATGGGTTCAGTCCTGGCCTTGATCTCTGCTCAGGGCTGGCTTTGGGCCATTGATATGAGAACTGTGGGCCGTGCATGGGGGAAGCTGGACACGGGCGAGTCTCTTGACGCTTTTCATTTCAATCACGCCCGGATGAGAGCATTCGACACTCGCCGTGTTTTGCGTGAGGTATCGGTTGAACATGGAACACGGCCATGTTAGAGCTGTGTTCAGAAGTGGTATGACGGAGACGAGGGGTCTCCCTTTTATCTGATGATGTGGGATGTTGCCCCTTAGCCAAGTCCGCTCCATGTGATCCATCAAAACGAAGCAAGGATCAAGATCTTCTCTTTTGTGTTTATAAGAGCGTGCATAATTTTTTTTTACCTTTGGAATAGCCACTGATACCCGAATCAATTTTAATTTTACTGCCATACCGCTCAGAGCCGCATGCAGACGCAGACTTTAAGATGACGACATGTATGAAATTATCATACACTCGCCATGACCTCTAAGGCCAAGTGCATGAGCATTTGATTTCGCTCTGTCCCTCGAGATAGTGAACTTAAACGCACCATCCCCTGTTTGTTTACTTTCACATGTGTTAAAGTTAAATAAAGTAGAACAACACCGTGTGATTGCAGGCATTACCAGCCACTATCAAAACTCCTTACAGAAAGCAGCCAGGCGCATGATCGTGCTATCTTTAGACATGCCAAGTTGAGTACAGGGCTATGCAGCTCGATCTTGCATATGCATAGGTAGCCTCAATAGATATGCAGCGTAATACAACAGGCAGCATAATATAATGTAGTCAGCCTAGTCATCTCACGTCATGTTAAGAACTCGATCACTATTAGAACGAGCTATTGCAACACGACCGAGGATCACGAGATGCCGCGAGGCTATATCATCGTACGTCGTATATCATACATAGGATTCCATGCAACGCCTAGCGACCCGTGCATTTCATGTATTGGCCCCATATTTCGCATTACAAGCCAATGTGGTGATACACAGCAAGTTAAATTAGAGGTCCCCGGGCCCTATCTGCCTAGCTGAGCAAGAACTATATACAACTTATCCTGATAAATGTCTGTATGGTCAATTTTACTAGAATTGACAGAGAAGGATTAAGGCTTTAGTTACGCTCTATACACCTTGAGAAAATTGCAGGTACAAATACATTGCGTGTTGGTATCTTTTGTATGGAGTTACCATATAAAGGATACGCAATTTGTGATCCGGTGAGAAATAGTTATCCGCTGAGGCCCACTAACACCAACCCCAACACCGGGTAGGTTGCGGGCTTGGCACGATCACATGCATGAAAGTATTGACTGTCAAAGTATACAACATACATGGTAGGTAGATAATCACAGAGTATATAGTGTAGACATACGTTAGGCGCGCTATGTAATTTAACATTAGAGTAATCCATTGCCCGTTTTTCACGCCTGCATCCCGCGTTAAATCTGCGAAATGCTTGTATTTCACACATAGCGGGTGTTGGAAGCTGTATGTGGTTTAATAGCATCATTTGGGGTTAATTTTTAACATACAATAAACATACATTGTAGGCTGTATGAGTTCATGCTATAGAGACGTTTTAAATTAAAGGTTAGGCCCAGAATCCCCCACGTCACATCCGATGCTGATCTTAGAATGGAAAGTCGGAGAAGCTTGCGAGCGCCGATCCTGTCGGAGGGCATGCTGAGACATGCGATAGGCACCAGAATAGATACAACGTGTTTGAACCGTGGGTTGTTGGTGGATTCGCCATCTGAGTGGATGACACCTTGGTTAGTACAAGATAGGCAGACAGTTCCCATGGGAATGGGTTATGCTATTAATTGTACGTTTGTACACTTGTGCACAATTGATAGAATTCGACAAGGTTTCATTGGTTTAAATTTTCCAAAGTTGCACTTCTCCATATCCATTCCACACACTAAATAGTATCCACAAGCAAAATACAATTTAACTATGTTGTACTATGTTGTACGAACCTAGAAGTACGAATACGATCAAGGCCAAAAATGGGGGCAAGGAAGACCTACACCGTGCACGCCCCTGTGTGGCACACAGTGGCGGTTCACTTGGCAAATCGGTGTTAATTCCTACTTCTCGTGCTGGAATAACCTTGGCCGAGTTTGCGGCCAAGGCGTCCAAGACTTGGTTCTTTCTTTTTACGCGTGGAATTGGATTCAAATTGATACTGTCGGTGAGTTATAATGTCATAACTAAATTGTTCTTATCAAAGGCCTACGTGTGCAGTCTACGCCCCGATCGTGGCGGTAGTTAAAAATACACAACATTATCATTACATGGTTACAGCACTGAACATGTATTGACAATATAGTATCATTATAGTCTAACCTTCCGTGATTACATAGTGATTACCTACCTAGGCAACACATCTCGGGACTAGTACACTGGTAGGCTCCGAGGTCGAGATAGGTACGGTCGAGTGCTTACCTAGATAGGATTAGTTCAATACACCGTTCTCACATTGGCGTGGGGATTTTTCCCCACGGCGCTAAATTTACAATACGATGACGAGTCCTTGCGCCAAACTTAGATTATTTTAGCGACGGTCAAAGTGATACCCTCATAGATAGTTCTAGTGGCTGCATATGTAGCTTGCATGATATTATATCGGGAATCATTTGAGAGATAACCCAAATGTTAGTGAATTTAATCCCAAATTCACCTTCATTCATACCAGATTGGTTTTTCAGTTGAAAAAAATAAAAATGAAAATCGCCCTGCCCCACTACTATCCCACCAATCAAAACCCGTTCAAGCCGTTTAATCTTGAAACAGCCACCCCTCTCTGCTCAGCCTCCGTGTGCTCAACAACTTTTTTTGTCCCTTCCCCAAAAGGCTGTGGTGTCGTACTTCTTCCCCTTCGTCCCCTTCCCCTCCTTTTTTTTTTTTTGCCTCAGGATTTCCTTTTTTCTTAAAACGCTCCCTCCTTTCCTTCTTTAGCTTTAGTCTCCCCACTCCCGTCACTCCTTATTATCGTGAACTAGTCTCCCCTTTTCTTTAAATACTCTTTTGTCCCCCTTATCGCTATTATCGATTCTCATTATCATTGCATTTTTGTACTTTGACCTATCTACGGCCTGAGGGTCTGTGCAAACACTCTTAATACGAGTTTACGAATTACAAAAAAACGAATTGGGGTTCAATTGGTTATCACGCTCCCATTTGATTCTCGTCTTTCGCCTTCGCCTTCATCATGCGGCGCGGTCTCGTGATCTTCCTCCTGGTCAACCTTCTCATTCTCTCATTACTCGTCCGCAGTGTATCGACACTTCTGGCATTACTATTCGAAGATGCCGCTGCCGACGCTATCCACCGCGCGGAGCTACCCTCGCCGAATTCAAGCCTGATCGAACAACGCCCCCAGATCATTCCGAAGATCATTCACCAAACATACAAGAATGAGACCATTCCAGAGGTCTGGGCTGAAGCTCAACAGAGTTGCATTGACCTGCACCCGGATTATGAATACATTGTACGTCCATAGACCCCACCTGATCTGTCCAATTCAAGGCTAACATGTGTCATTAGCTATGGACAAACGAGAAATCGCGCGACTTTATCGCTGCCGAATACCCTTGGTTCTTGGAGACCTTCGATGGCTACAGTTATCCTATTCAGCGCGCGGATTCTATTCGATACTTCGTTCTCGCGCACTTCGGTGGAACATACATTGATCTCGACGACGTGAGTACACGCCCCCCGAGAGAGACCATGGTGTTTCGTTTCTAATCTCAATTAGGGCTGCAACCGTCGCTTGGATCCTCTCCTAGCTTATCCCGCCTGGGTACGCCGTACCGCACCCACCGGTATCTCCAATGACGCTATGGGCTCAGTGCCCCAGCACCCATTCTTCCTCCGTACGATTGAAGTTCTGCAGAAGTACGATCGCCACTGGCTCCTCCCATACATCACAGTCATGTACTCGACCGGACCACTCTTCCTGTCTGTTATCTGGAAAGAGTACATGCGCGACGGACCGAGTGAGGCTGGGCGCGTGCGCATTCTCATGCAGGACGAGTACAACAAGTTCTCGTGGAGCTTCTTTACCCACCACCGGGGTAACAGCTGGCACGGCAAGGATGCGCGCTTGATCTTCTGGGTAAGTGACCGAGTCTGGTATCGAAAGCCTGAACCAATGCTAATATCTCGCAGATGGGTCAACACTGGGTCTTCCTCACAGTCTGTGGCTTCCTCCTCGCTGGAGTCGTTGGATTTTGTCTCTGGTGGAGTTACGGACGTGTCCTGCTCCTGGGAGCCAAGTACCGCTACCGCTACTCCAAAATCCCTAGCATCATCAGCCCCTCGCGAGCTTCAATGTCACCAACACGACGCTCACGACTATCAGTCCCCACACTTCTGCGGCGTGTCAGCTTCAAAGAAGACGAAGAGTCAGGTGGGGTCACAGAGACCTCGTACGAACTCGGACGTCGCGATGACTAGAGATCTAGAGATTGACTTCTCGCCTCGCAACTTTGCCATTTTACAGCTTTTATATTTGGCCTCGTACTTGATCTCTGCATCGGAATTTTTTGTACAACTTTTGCTTTTTTTTTTTTTTCTGTGTTTAGGAGCGCATTATGCATGGTGTCTCAATCCTGTGACGGGATCCTGGATTGAATGTTCACCTGGAGCAATTGGGTTTGCTTTTGGACATGTGCGCAGACCTTTAGTGTCTGTGTCTTGATTCTGTTTCACTGTCCCCCATTTCCTTTTTTTTTTGGTCTATTGATTTGTAAACAAACTAGATTTCGCTTCTCGGGAGACAGTGGAATTATTTGGACATGTCTCTCTGCACTCGGATCAGATATTTCCGATGAGAATTATGAATCAACGTCTTTCGACTATTTCAATGAAATCCCAGGTAGAGATGGAATCATCTATTCAATTATGTTTTAAAACCCCCATGGAATCTGATACATTGACCTCAAACACCAATCCTGAAACCCTAGTTTCTCCCTCCAATGACAATACCGTGCCTTGCATCGGCACATCGAAAAGCTTCCCAAATGATCCTACCAAGTCTGGAGCGTACGTCTCATTTAAAAATAGCTTACTATGTAACTTGTTCTTCTGAAGCAAATGCCTGACCTCATCATTCGGTGTTTTCCCTGATATTGGCCACCACATACTTCAGCCCACTGGCATTCTCCGCGTCTAGCCTATAGTGTGCATACCAACAACCGGGTATCTTACCTCCGCCTCCCCTTTGTATGTCCCAGCCAGATTCCACACCAAGGGGTTGCGCCTCAACTCTCAGTGGTATCCGTGTCCTTAGATCTCGCATATGTAGCCCCGGTTTGGTTTTGAAATGCATGGTGTCTTTAACAAGGTCATCCCGTTTCAGTATGAAATATGTGGTATCTGACATCAAACTCACCTCCTTCGGGCAGTTATTGTAGCGGTAAAAGCGCTCTCCTAGGAACAAATCAATTTCACCCTACTCCTATTTTTATCTCAGTTTCTATGCATTTAAGGCACACATGAACTCTGAGCGGGGGGCCTTAGGTAGCTAATGGCACTGAGAGTTCAGGCGCAACTCCCTGATATGCTAACACTGCCCCAGCTGCCTTGGACAATGCAAGCCCTTGTTTCATGGGCCCTCTGCCTCTGGCAGACATGCCCGAAGACCTATAAAGATGATCTGCCGTGCTCGTTGCTCCAAGTTCAGAATCAATATCCTTTCTATACTACCTATCAAGCTATAACAACCATTCATACTTGACTTTTGATCCCTACCTGTATAGATACCCATTAACACATCACCCATCCTTATTTTACATACCCACTCCATCCTGCAATCACCAAAATGCACCTCCAAACCCTCCTCCTCTCCCTAACCCTAACCCTCACAATCCAAACAACCGCAACACCACTCCCAATCTCCTCCCTCTGCACCCGCGACACAGCCCTAACAGAGTCCCAACTCATCACCATCGCCCCTTCATCCAAATCCTGCACAGACGCCCCAGCAGAAGGAGAATGCGCAACAGCAAAACAAGCCGCCAAATTCACGTCCCAGTCTTTCGATACATACAAAGTGACCTCGAAAGCAGAGCAAGCTGCTTTGATCAGTCTGATGGCGTTTGAAAGTGGTGATTTCAAATATAATAAGAATCATTTCCCCGGCGTTGCTGGGCAGGGCAGTACGTAAACCCTAAACTCTTCCTTGCAAACGTCCACATACTAACCACAGTTCTCACCTTCCAGCACGCAACATGCAATCCCCATCCTTCAACAAAATTTACGCCTCCTCTCTCCCCGAGCTGAAAGACAAACTACCCAGCGTCAGCAACAGCCCGGCTGATCTGCTCGATCTCCTGCGCAGCGACGGCGCTACGGATTTCGGTTCGGGTGCTTGGTTCCTTACTACGCAGTGCTCGAAGGAGGTGCGGAGTGCGCTTGCTGATGGTTCGGAGGCTGGCTGGCAGAGGTATATCTCTGATTGTGTCGGGACTTCTGTTACGGATGAACGGAAGGAGTACTGGGAGAGGGCTGTCAAGGCTATTGGTGTTTAGATTGGTTAGGGTTCGGGGTTTATGACGATTGTGTTTTTGGTTTGGTTCGCTCTGTTGGGTACACAGAGCTGTTTCTTCGATTTGGTGCTGAGTACTGTGTTTGATGTGTTTGATATCTGATATTTGATGATTGATGGATTACGGATGGGAACAGGATTATATAGCAAACAATAGCAATGAAATTTATTCAAAAACCAATCTCATTACATTTTATTTTTTCATCTCATGGCCAGCCATACGACTGCACCTCTCTATCATCGGTACTATGTAAAAGCAAAACCACCATTCTGTACTCCGTACATCCGTCTCATCTCATTCATTACACACTTTTATATATATATATATATATATCCAAACACCCCCTTACAAGACACCCTTAGTACTAACAACATCCCCAGCACCAACATCACCCGCAACCCTCCGCTTACAGGCATTGCGAATAGCAACAGCAAGCGCCTTAAACGCACTCTCCGCGCGGTGGTGGTCATTATCACCATAAGTGCAACCAACATGCAATGTCACGCCCGCCGCCTGCGCAAAGCTCTGCAATCCGTGCGTAATCATCTCCGTGCTCAAGTCGCCGATCTTCTCGCGGCGGAAGCCAAGGTTGATGACCGCCCAAGGTCGGCTCGACAGGTCAATCACGGCCCATGAGAGTGCCTCATCGAGAGGCGCATCGCCACGACCGAATCGCTCGAGGGATTGTCGTGCGCCGAGGGCCAGTGTGAAGGCTTCGCCGAGTGCGAGGAAGGTGTCTTCTGTTGTGTGGTGATCATCAACTGGGTTTGGGTTAGCATTGGGATTGGAATTTCCATAATTGAGGGTTCATGGTTTGGTATGTGTATATATCCAGGGGGAAACTCACTGTACAAATCACCCTTCGCCCGAACCGCAAGACTCATCCCGCCGTGCTTGGCCAGCGCATGCAGCATGTGGTCTAGGAAGCCGATACCGGTGCTGATGGTGATCTGCTGCGTCGGTGTAAATTGTGTCGCATGGCTGGCATCCTTGGGTGGCACAATGCCTTTCTTGGAGGCTTCGGCTTCTTTGGGGTCTGTTGGGGCGGGGAAGTGGGTTGAGGGTTCGTAGGGTGGGAGGACGCCGCCGTCTAGGGAGAGGGAGATTTGGATTTTGGTCTCGTTGGTGGACCGCGAGATGGTCGCTGTGCGTGCGGCGAGGGACATTTTGTGCGTAGGGGTTTAGTGGAGGTCGAATTGACTGGGAATTGAGTCGGTGTTTGTACGAAGTAGATGGTTGATAATCGGGTTTCTTTTTTGTTTGACTCGTCCGCGGGAGAATCGTTGATCCGTACTTTTGTATGGAGGAAATAACCTTTGGAATAAGGTGCACTTGAGACCTAATCTTAACGGCTTTTGAGACACTGGCTGGTCCAGGTTTTTGTTCTTGACATCCCGGAAATCTATATAGTCTTTCACATTGCTATTGGGGTCTGAAACACACATCTTCCTTTCGGCTTGTCTTTACTTTGTTTATCGTCTCGCCGAACTCGGCTTCGATAAGAACCGACATCCATCTCAATTACTTTCCCAAGCCAGAACGGCACCTCTTGCTCACCTTACACCTACGACTGTACAAATACATACCAGAATGCCAGCACCATCTGACCATAGGAGCCATGTTGCACCCCCGGAGGAAATCACCTCGATAGCCGCCCAAGGCTTCATGACCGGCGCGTTCCGGGTAAGCCGCCGGACCTCCAATTCGTGAAGCCCTGGTGCAATCGCTAATATCCCCAAGTTTGGCTCCGTGTCCATCTTGGCCCATATGATTCTTACCCTGCCCCACCCCTTCGTCTTCTCCGCACCAAGTCCGCCCGCGTATCCCGCAACACAACCCCGTCCACGCCCATCTATCTTCTCCCGCGATTATCTCCGCTCTCGACTATTCCACCGCCCCCTGGAGGGTTTCTCAAGCTGGATTTCCCCGGGGTCCCGTGTCTACCGCGGTCTGACGCCGCAGTTCAAGGTCTTCATACAAGTTGCGGCTATGACTCTGGGTGGTTGTATCTGGCAAGAAAAACGCGTGACGGAATATATCGAGCTGCTGAGACAGATCAAACGTGCAGAGCGGCTGGAGGCTGAAAGAGCCGAGGGGAATCGACGGTAATGAAGAGCTCCCATTGCTATCGCCCGCTGATATTTACAACGATGCGAGCTTGGAGCTTGGATTAGCTTTCCACCACCGGACATTAATGAATTCGCCACATTGTCAGACCACATCCGGATGAGTCGATTCTCATTTCCCAGTTCCCAGTCATTTCACACCCCTGCAAGGCCTCGCTAAATTGAGGCGAATACTTTGTAGCTGCCCCCGTCAAACCGCTGACCCCGAATCAACTTCGTCACCGATGACGCCAAATTCCTGGGGATACCCCTCCCCTGATTGCCATGATGATCTATTGGAATCTCCCTTTCACGTGGGCCTGAGGGATTATCCCTACGGAAGCAGCATCTGAAGTGTCGTAAGCGCCGATCGTCCCCTTTGGGGTGGATCCTAGGATTCAACCTATGATGCTATTTTGTCAATTGCAGTGTAGATCGTATAGGGGAGATGAATGATGTGTACAACATAAAGTACATCGTATGTCCCATGTAGCTTCTAAGGTTGTTCTGGAGTACAAAGAAAGATCAAGGATCAGCACCGATATGCCGAAGATGGTTACTAAAGAGGAGTCCAAATTAGTTTCTACTGCACTAATCCCTACGATCCCAACTATAACGGCACTATCAAGTCTAGTGCAGCGCCTCTTACGTGCTACTGAAGAGATATGCGACAAGGCGAGAGCACGTGTCTTAGCTTCATTTTTGAGGTGTAAATAAGCGACAGCTTAATTGTAAGCCAGTCGAATGGTTAAAGTAGAAACTGAGATTGAAATTAGAAAATTTAATTAAAAATAACCGATAAAGTAGAAAAATACATGTGGTCAAAAGAAAAAAACATTGAAAAAAAAACACAGCTGAAACATCTCCAGTTCGTCGTTACAGTTGGACCTGAACTGCAACCGTCCATTCTCCCATTATTCGCTTTCTCCTTTTCCTTCTCTTTCCCCCCCGAGGGTTCTGTAGATTCATTTTGCTGTTTTCATTTTACGCATTCGATCTGATTTCCTCTTATCTTTCCCTCTAGCAACCGATCTCGCACCGGAAGACCCTATCACATCACATCACATCACTGATTTGCCCGATATCACTCTGTGGATTCTCCCCCTTCCGCAACCATCATCTCATCGCATCGTGGATAGGTCCTTGTCTGTGTCTGGGGAAAAGATATCCTAGATATAGGGAAGAATTTTCCTGGCTGTTAGCAATTGCACGCTAATTGCTTCTCATGGCGTTGTGACAGCTTGCAGTATGTGCTACCTTCCCCTCATTCTTTCTCCGCTCCATTCTTCCTCCCTCTCATGTTTATAATATTGCCCGTCATGACTTTTCAAGCTGCTAATTGATCTCCTAGTACGAACGACGTTGAGGTCGTCGATGAGATAAGCTTCTTTTCTCAGTACACTCGCGCCGCTAGTCTTTCAACTTCTTACGCAACTCCCCCTGTTTATGTACCACTAGTTTCCTCCCCCCCAACCGAACCAGATATGGCTGAAATCATCGGCAAACGACAACGAAGAAAGAGCCTGAGCGTCTTCAGTCCGTCCCTCACAACATCGACCTCCCTCGGGCCTCCACTCCATGACCGAACACCCTCAGATGATACCTTGACCCGAGAGAAGAAAACCCGACGGAATTCTGGCTTCTTTGGCCGGTCTCACAGTCCCACCATAAGCTCAGATGCATCGAATAACCGCCGTCCTGGGACAGCAGGCTCCGATACCGCTGGCTGGTCAGCAACCACACCTGTCAACGAAACAACACCGCGCCCGCGAAGGAAGTCGCTGCAAAAAAAGCGAACCTCGGTTTTTGGATCTCTGAGATCATTGCACTCTTGGGAGGACGATGAACCTCTTAGTGCCTCCGTCGGCCCGGCGGTGGACGAGCAGACCACGCCCAGTCCCCGAAATGGGATCTGGTCATCTGCAATCCTCCACTACGGAGAAGTTCAGACGACTGGAGGAATGTGGAGGAAAAAGAGTCACTATTTGGTCCTTACCGATACCCACCTCATTCGCTTTAAGAACCAAAGCAAAGCCGCCGATGTCTTTGGTTCTATTCCCGCTTCTTATGCCCGGGCTCCGGCTTCCAATCGCCAATCAGTGCCTTCAGTCGGCTCTCTGCAGGACATGCAATTAATGGCGACTGTAGATGCATCTGCCGGAATCCCATTAAACAGCATAATTGCGGTCTACATGCTGGAGGATGCACGATTGTCTCCATCGGTCGAAGTGGCCTACCTTGATGAGCGCACACAGAAGGCCACGTTAGTTCAAATGCAGACGTCTGATCTGCAGGAATTGAACCTTTGGATGGTGGGTATTCGCCAAGCCGCCCAAATGGCGAGAGCGAATTCTCCAATGCCGTTTAACAGGGGATCGATTGAGTATGTAACTCGTATGCTAGAACACGAGCGAGATTACGACCCGGAGGTGTTCCGCATGTTCCGGGTCATTCAAATTGCGTCCAGCAAGTCAATAACCCGATCTTCCTCTGATGACCTGACCAAGCTGTCGCCCACAGGCTGCTATCTTGCCATTGGCGCACACAAGCTTCATCTGCTGCCCATGCAGAAGACAACCAATCGATCATCGGTCGTGTCCCTGTCAGACTGGGAGGCTGGTACTTCGTTTGGTCTGATGAATCTGACTGGTTTGTCGATGGAGTACGGTGACGACAGCCTGCATCTGACCTTTAGGGTTCCTCTCAAGAAATCATTTAATGTGTTTCTGGCCTCTGTTCATTCTGTTGAAGTTGCTTGTTGGATCCGACAACAAACTGAATATCTCCGCCCGTTGTGGATAAGACAGCCGTACGAATTCGTTGTTCCGAAAGAATTGCAAAATGACGACAACTTCCCACCTGTCGATTTAGATGAAGATTACGGATGCTTCGATCGAACGCTGGTCGCTTACTCTGCCAGTTATGACATCGACACATCAAATATTCGATACACAATCGACCAGGAATGCGAGGATGCTCCATGCTTCCGTCTTCTGAAGCCTGCTTCCCCGAAAACCCTGCGGTACAGCGCTTTAGAACTCATTGCGGTCATGCGCACACTTCGCTATAATGAATTCTTCCGGTCAATCTCGTTCCGCGGGGTCAATCTTGATGCATTACAGGGCCTTCGTGACATTCATGGGGTGGATTCTGACGTCCATCTCGACCGAGGAGGCGCCTCCGTGCACATTCCAGGCCAGGCGAATCTGACTGTTCTCTCGCAAGAGGTGCGAGCTCTAGCTCTGAAGAGCAAATGGCTGCGCCGACTAGACTTCTCTTACTGCCTTACACGGATACCGACACCAACCCTCGATAAGGGTACTCGTGATCCAGGCTGTGGAATTCCAGAAGCGATTTTCCCCGTGTGTCGCCGAGAATTGACTAGCGTGGACTGGGTTGTGCTCAACGGCATCAAGCTGGGTGAGTCCGATCTGGACTATCTCGTTGATGCGGCTTCACAAAGGCGTAGTCATCTGCGCGCTCTGGAAGTCGGGGACTGTGGATTATCCGTGCATGATCTAGACCTTCTTCTGTCGACTATCGTTGCACAAGAATCAACACTCGAGGCAATCAACATCTCAGGCGTGCAGGGCCGATTGAATCCAGATGTACTTCAGCAATACATCGGCTATTTCGGACAAATCCGCAAAATCAACCTATCCCGCATCTCACGGACGTCTGGCAGCGACCCGCTCATCACGGCCGAAATGCTGTTCAACTGGCGACTCGAAGAGCTGGCTCTCAGTCGAACGATTGTGAACCGCGAGACCGTGGATGCAATTGCCACTTATCTGGCTAGCGATCGCTCTCGAAACCTTCGTGTGCTTCGTCTTGATCAGTGCGGTCTAACCGGAGAAGACGTGGCTATGTTTATGCACTCGATGTCCGTTGGGCCTGATGCTCCGCGCAGTCTCCATCTTCATGTCAATGAGAACCGTATTGACAACGGCTGCTCTCACGTTTTCAGTGCTATTGCGAAGAATCAGACCCCCTCGCATCTGTCGATGCGCATGATTGATTTCAAGAAAGAAGACGAATTCCGTGGGCTGGTGGATTCCCTTCGGAAGAACAGCACTCTCAAGTTCCTGGATATTTCGAAGGCTTCCCTCCCATACGATGCTAGTCCTGAGACTTGCCGCTCGTTGCAAGTGATGCTCGAGGAAAATGAGACTCTTGAGGCTTTGGACATTAGCGGTGACAATGCGCACGTTGATGTTGCACGCTTCGGCATTGGCCTTAATCTTGCGTTGACTGGCTTGAAGAGAAACACATCTCTAAAGGTCCTGAGAATTGAACACCAGAAACTCGGTCTTCAAGGTGCGAATACGCTTGCCTCTGTCTTAGAGGAGAATGCTACGCTTCGCGAAGTACACTGTGAGAACAATGATATCAATCTGCAGTCCTTTACGGTGTTGGTCAACGGCCTTCGGTCCAACCACTCCCTTCTCACTCTCTCCTGTATGGACCGGGATCGAGTCCTGTCACTGGACAAAGTGCGCCGAGAGGTTGATAATGTTCGATGTGAGTCTAGCAACAGCAACCAATCTTCCACGGCAAACTCAGTCCGGCGCTCTCTGTATGCAGCGATGAGTGTTGGTCAAGGGGGGCAAGGGCACAGACTGAGCAAAGCACCGCCGCCTAGTGTCGCCTCGGCGTTGGAAAACTCTCCACTCACCAACCACAACGTTGAATTAGTCTTGCAGTCTCTGAACGAGAGATGGGACACGGAAGTCTCCCGGCTTAATCGATACCTCCTCCGCAACTACAATCTTGCCCACGAGATTAAGCACATTGACGATGATGCTGCTAGTGATGGACGGCCCGGAACAGTAACAAGCCTGGGCACGATGCTTGACAATCTCAAATTCGACGTCTCCGTGTCGGCAGATGAGATCCGGTCGTCGCCACCAGACGAATCTCCTGCTGTCATCCGCCTCTCAGAGGGATCCGACACCCCATCCCAGTCCTCGTCGAACATCGAGACAATCCCGGTCCAACCAAAACGCCTTCCATCCAATATCCGCCGTCCTCATACAGCCGCCGCTGCACAATCTGTTCCACCTGGTCATGGTTCTTCAACCCAAGCCTCTTACCTATCTCTCCCGGTTCCGGCCGTGCCCCCAGCAGTCGGAAAGGCAGAGAGCGTCCGCAGTGCACGCAGTTCTTCCAGCAACGCGTCAATAGGCGCCGGCAGTGCGCGCAGTGCCTACGGCGTCGCCTCCTCTACCCTAAGAGGCTTCCTCAGCGGCACCGCGTTGAGGGAACGTCGTCGTGCGGATGCAGCGCGCCCTCCCCCTGTGTGCGCCAGCGATGACAAGCCGCCTCAGCTAGACTGGGCACCACCAAAGCTTGACTTGGGGGGGCTCTAGTGGCCTCCCTTGTACCCCTATCAACATATCAAATTACCCCCTCTTCTACCTTGTACAGCATCCTCCACACCTCAACCCAACACGAAACGAAGCCTGGCTCCTGCAGAGCATATATACGACGAACCAGGTTTCGATTGCATACCCTTGTTTTTTTTTTCTCTCTGTGAATCATATTTTTTTCTTCCTCATTAACCCATAACTCAACCCCCATATCCAAATTCCCATTTCTTGAAACCGGCCAGTCGGCACTGATACCCTGGCGTTCCAATTTCTTTTTACGGGGACACCGCATTCTCCGGGCGTTCCATACTCATTACTCATTTTCAATTCTATTTGCCAGTATCACTTACCAACCCAATCGATATCCAATAAATTTCCCAACTGTTTCACTGCTTGGCCTGTTGTTCTTTGCTCTCTTGCTCTTATTGGAAACTGTCCTCATTTTGCGGGTTAGTGCGTTCATCCATGGCTAATGTTTATTGGGGCTGGGGCTGTTTGATACTTGTAGTCATTGTGGTGGTGTCTTTGCGCTTGTTCCTTGTTCCTTGTTCTGGGGATTAAGTACTGTTTGGATAGGCATTAAACACCATTCTTCCTTCTGTTTGGTTTTCTGGTCTCGGGTGTAGTTAAAGCGTATCTTGTGGAGTAGAGTAATATAATAACATTCCTATATCTCCCACTTCTCAACGACATCTTTGTACATAACTGAACGAGAAAAAAGTAACATCCAACCAAAACGCATTTCAGTCTAACTATGTAAAAAACCAACGCCATGAATGCATATCTCAAAATAAAGTACAGTGGGAGAGGAATTAATCTAATACTATACAATAACGGATTCCCCTCTCCCTTCCCCAATCCTTCATATCCTAAACACAGCCCTGGAGAATCTAGTAAGATCACATCTTACAAGAATCCTTATAAACAAGAATCCCACGGTGACGATCCTTCTCATCCAGCCGCTTCCGCCAAGCCCGTCCTTTATTAGTAACCCTTTTCAAAGTCGAAAAGAAACTGTGTCCTTGATCCTGCGCGTTCTTTCTCAACGCGGTATTGCGACGTTTCTTACACCCCTGAAGAACCTGATTACTCTCATCCACGCTGAGCTCGTTGATCTCGTAGTCAACAGTCCACCTGTCCTCGGTGGTGAACCATGTCGGCCGCAGCACGGGAACGTCGTTCACCTTGCTCTTCACCATGACTACCATACCGAATGCGTTCTCGTCGTAGTCGTCCAAGTCGGAGAGAATGCGCCTGGGGACCTTTTTGGTCGGTTCAACTTCAGGTTCTGGGGTCTGGTTGAAATCGAACGAGACGTCGTATTCGGCCTTTTCGGCTTCGGTTAACTCTTCGCCTTCTTCTTCCGGGAAAAGGGATTCCGACAGGGGTGGCGCGGAGGGATCAGCCTTTAGATAGACGGTTTCGGCTTCGGCTTCGGCTTCGGCTGATCCACCCTCTCCATAGAGGAATTCGGCATCGGTTGACTGTGTTGAAAAGATGGACTTGGCTTCGTTTTCGTCTGCCTCTTCATCAAGTTCCTCCTCTAGCTCCTCAAGTGGCTCGTCCGTGGCTGCCTCCGCGCTCCTGTCGATGAATTGATCCGGGTTGAGTAGACGGTCCTGGATGGCATCGGTATGGGCTTTGTTCTTTGTCTGGATGGCCTCGATCTCCTCGTCCGTGACGGGCTGCGCGACGACGTACATGTACGGTGTGGTGGCCTCGCGGGTCTCAAAGTGGAACCGTAGAGACTTCTTGGGATACTTCTGTGTTGCCTTGTCGAGGATCTTCTCCCACAGACCGAGACTCAGTTCGAATTCTCGGTCTCCGAGTGAGGTGTTGGGCGAGCCGTGCAAAGCCTGATCCATCTCGTCTAGAGGGATGTATTGGAAACCGAAGATGCGCTCGATGTTGTGGTACGCGACGAAGATGCCGTCCATGCGGCCGATGCGGACCTGTAGGGAATACTTGAGGAAGGCGGCGCGGATCATATCGAAGTATTCGCGTTCGTAGGACTCCCACTTGCCGTAGCGGCGTCTGATCTCGTAGCCCATTCCGCGCTCGTGCTGGATGGATTCCATGCGGATCGAAACTACTGCTCGTGTTTTCAAGTCGAACATGCCGGTACCTGGTAGTCTGGGATCGTATGCGTCCAGTTGGGATCGCATGAGAAATTTGCCCGCGGTGCTGTAGTGGTATGACTCTGGGGTCGCTGCTTCCTCCTCGGCAGTGATCTTGTTTGCATCGCTGCGGCGGTAGCGCTCAAATTGCTCTTTTGGCATCGAGAGTTGCTTCTCCATTGACTTGCCCAGGTTCATAAGAATGTTAGCGTACTCGTATTCCTTGTCGGCATCAATAGCGTAAATATCCTCCTTCTCCTTATAACGGAGGAACATGGCAGTCGGCGCTCGAAGGAGACGGGTGAAGGTCCGCAAAGGGTCTTCGAAACCCCGAGTAAGTTTGCTAGTGTCGACAGGCCGCCACGCGGACAGAAGATAATGGAAATGAGCGAGAGTCGAAGTCATGCTTGACGACGAGCCGTAGTACTTCTTTTCATTTTTCTTGGTCATTTTGCAAGCCGTCACATCTTCAGAGGATGTGATGTATGGCTTCAACGTACTAAAGTCAAATTCCGTCACGGGCATGATCTGGTCGAGATAGGGGTCGAAATTGTAAACAAGAGACCGAGGGTCACGTAGCTGGTAAGGACCAGGACTGTTTGATCTTAGTATATCAATCAGTAATAGGGTAGACTCAACAACTCACTTGAAAAGCACTCGGTCGAGACCAAAAGCGAGACGTGGGACAGGAGGCAGGGGGGCATGCACCTCTTGAGTGGAAAATTAGCCCACATTCAACAGTTATGTTAGGAGCTCAGAACTCACGTTTCAAGCGCAGGTCTCCGTCCCGTGTAGAAAGACGCCCGCGGTCCTGGGATGTAATGTGGCCTTTGAGAAAGTCAAGGACTCCATCATCTTCCTCTTCCTCCTCCTTCTTCTCCTCCTCCTCCTTCTCCTCCTCCTCCTCCTCCTCCTCCTTCTCCTCCTCCTTCTCCTCCTTCTCTTTCTCCTGATTCTCTGGCTCATTTGGACGTGCAACACCGTTGTTGGAGCTGGTTTCCAATATTTGAGCCACCACATTGCTAGTGGACGTCAAGTTAAGCGTGCTCTTCTTGAGTGGACTCGCTGCTGACGCATCTGCTGGGCCATCTGTGAAAACATCGGCTTCGTGTTCACTTTCTTTTTCCTTTTTTCGAGCCTCAATTTTGGCTTTTCTTTCCCGTTTGGCTTCCATATCTGCTGCCATCACCTTTTGTTGCAATTCCTTGATTTTTTCTGCCTCCACCCGTGCTGCCTCCGATAGTACATCCTCTGGTGGTGCGGCCTCTGGCAATGCCCCTTCAGATGGTGCTGCTTTGACCTCCTCCACTTCCAACTTTACTACTTCGGGGAGTGCAACATCTCCTGTTGCTGACGTTGACGCCCTGAACTCTTCGAAGAGCAAGCGATGCCGTTTTCTGTAATTGTTTTTCTGTGACATGCTCATCTCTGCCCATATGGAAGCAGTGAGCGGTTTCGCTTTACGTTGCCCCCACTGGTCATTCTGGCGTTTGGAAGAGGCGACATCTTTAGTCTCTGGAATCTGACCCTACAGCACACACTCTGTCAGGACTTGTTTTCTCACGTTGTACTTTGGAATGGAGGACATACATTGGACGGCAGTGGTACTGAAGGCTCAGTCGACGCGTCTAATGAATTGGTTTCCGGTTTGGTTTCGACTGAGTTGTTACGGAGTGCAGATATGCGGTGAAACTGGCGCAAACTGAGCGCGCCAGGGCGCGCTAGACTGGGGAGACAAACATGTCGGCTTGAAGGGCCTGACACAGACCGCAAAGAGGTCCGAAGCATTCAGGTCAACTGTCGACAGATAATCTGGGAAATTGTATAAATGGAAAAGTTCTGAAAAAGTAGTGGAATCGAGAATTCGAGAATTCAGAAAGCCGTCAATAGGCCACCGGGCGAACCTTGGAATTGCCTCTCCGGTTTTTTTTTTCTGCCGGAAGATTGGGGTCACCGCTTTGTTATCTTGGTGCCTGGATGCCTGAGGTGGCGAAGGTGTGACAGTAGAAGGATTGGACATTTGGTCTTCTTTTTTTTGGCTTTGATGTATATATCTCAGATTTCAATTGAGCTCAAGTGTACTACAGTGCTATAAAATGATTGTAAAATCCATGTCTCTTAAGAACTATTTTGTACGATACTCATTCAGTTGCAACTGTATAGAACCTTGCACTCTTATCTAGTTTAAGCACTATAATATAAAACAGATGAAATCAGCAATAAACCATCAGACCTATTCAATCTGTTTAAATCCATCCCAATCAACCTTTAATTATAACTCAGTTGTATAAAATTCTTGCTAAAATTCTTGCCTCAGCCGAGATCGCAGGGTAGAGATTCTGGGGTCGGAGAAACACCCAGCCGGAGGGCAGAAAAAAAAGGTAGAAAGTTTAACATCTTCAAATATCCTATTACCCCCCCCCCATATAACCTTGGAAGTTGCTTCTCAGGTCTCTGTGAGGTAAGCAAAGTATTGGATTTCATATTACCACGTCTTTCTCAATTGTTCGCCCCATTCCATTGCTCTACGACTCGCTTTCCTTGAGGGAGGGGCACTACATACCCCGCAGAGGTTTTCTATATACTAATTGCTAACACCACCATAGTCGAGACGCTTCTCCAACCATGGCCTCTGAACAATTGCGCATCCTCGTTGTCGGCAATGGTGGCCGTGAGCATGCCTACGCCTGGAAGCTGAGCGAGTCCCCCTTGGTCGACATTGTCTATGTCGCTCCCGGAAACGGTGGAACAGGCCTGGGTACCAACAGCAAGATCACCAATGCCAATGTCAAGGGTGACGACTACCCCGGCCTCGTGGCTTTCGCACAGAAGAACCAGGTGAACCTCGTGGTGCCAGGCCCCGAGGCACCTCTCGTTGATGGCATCCAGGGTTATTTCCAGGCTGGTGAGTCACGCATGCCACTTTTTTTCTTTCTTTTTTTCGAGTTATTTTTTTGGACTCCATACCAATTGCTTTGAAAGATTTTAACAATGCCTTTTCAAAACAGTCGGCATTCGATGCTTCGGTCCCTCCAAGGCCGCTGCCCGCATGGAGGGCTCCAAGACCTTCTCCAAGGACTTCATGCAGCGCCACCAGATCCCCACCGCCGAATTCGGAAACTTCTCTGACTACGAGTCCGCACGTCGCTACATCGACTCTGTGTCGCACAATGTTGTGATCAAGGCTGATGGTCTGGCTGGTGGTAAGGGTGTGATCATGCCCACTACCAAAGAGGAGGCCCACAAGGCCTTGAAGGAAATGATGGTGGACCACCAGTTCGGCAAGGCTGGAAACGAGGTCGTGATCGAGGAGTGCTTGGAGGGTGATGAGCTGAGTATCCTCACTTTCAGTGACGGATATACTATTCGCTCGCTTCCTCCAGCTCAGGACCACAAGCGCATCTTCGATGGCGACCAGGGCCCCAACACTGGTGGCATGGGCTGCTATGCGCCTACGCGCATTGCACCGAAGGAGGTTGTGGATGAGATAGACCGCACCATCATTCAGCCTTCCATTGACGGAATGCGAAAGGATGGTATGTTTGCTTAAAATATGCATTCCCAAAGCATGTTGCTAATCCTGTCTAGGCTTCCCCTTCGTTGGTATCTTGTTCACCGGCCTTATGATGACCAAGAACGGACCCAAGGTTCTTGAATACAACGTCCGCGGTGGAGACCCAGAGACTCAGACTCTGCTGCCCTTGCTCAGCAAGGACACCGATCTTGCACAGATCATGGTGGCCTGTGCTGACCACTGGCTGGACGGTGTCTCGATCAAGATCGAGCCCAACTTCTCCACCACCGTTATTGCTGTTGCTGGCGGCTACCCCAACGCTTACGCCAAGGGTAAGGCCATCACTCTGGCCCCCGCGCCTGCTGGAACCCTCATCTTCCACGCTGGCACAACTCTGTCTGGCAACGAGCTGCAGACCTCTGGAGGCCGTGTAATTGCCTCCACGGCCACTGCCTCGACCCTTGAGGAGGCCGTTGCCAAGAGTTACGAGGGTATCAAGACCATCAGCTTCGAGGACATGTTCTACCGCAAGGACATTGCCCACCGCGCGTTCCGCCAGACCGCCAACACCTCGCTCACCTACGCCCAGGCCGGTGTCTCCATCGACGCCGGCAATGAGCTCGTCAACCAGATCAAGAGCTCCGTCCGCCGCACCAAGCGCCCCGGTACTGACGCTGTCATCGGTGGCTTCGGCGGTCTCTTCTCTCTGCCCGCTGCCAACTCCGTCTACCACCCTCACTCGCCAACCCTAATCGGAGCCATTGACGGAGTCGGCACCAAGCTCAAGATCGCTCACTCCATCGGCATCCACGACACCGTCGGTATCGATCTCGTCGCCATGAACGTCAACGATCTCGTCGTCCAAGGTGCCGAGCCCCTCTTCTTCCTGGACTGCTACTCCTGCGGTCACCTTGACGTGCCCACCGCTGCGGCCTTCGTCACCGGTGTTGCCGAGGGCTGTGTCCAAGCCGGTTGCGCCCTGATCGGCGGTGAGACCGCCGAGATGCCCGGTCTCTTCATCGACGACTCCTATGACGCTGTCGGCGCCGCCGTCGGTGCTATCAACACCACGGGCGACAACGCCCGTGCCATCCTCCCGCACACAGAAAACATGCGCTCCGGCGATGTCCTTCTCGCCCTCGGATCCTCCGGCCCCCACTCCAACGGCTACTCTCTTGTCCGCAAGATCGTCGAGCGTGCCGGCTTGAGTTATACCGACACCGCACCTTTCTCCATGCCCGGCCTTGACGCCGGCGTCTCCGTCGGCCGTGCCCTCCTCACCCCTACCCGCATCTATGTCAAGTCCATCCTTAGCGCCCTCAACACCCACGGCTCTGCCATCAAGGGTCTCGCCCACATCACCGGTGGTGGTCTCACTGAAAACATCCCCCGCATGCTCCCCGATACCCTCACTGCTCAGGTTGATGTTAGCACCTGGGCCCAACCTTCTGTTTTCTCCTGGCTCCAGCGTGCCGGTAACGTCTCCTCTGTTGAGATGGCTCGTGCCTTCAACTGCGGTGTTGGTATGATCATTGCCGTCGACCCTGCCTCCGAGGCTGCTATCCGTCAGACCTTCGAGGCTGCTGGTGAGTCTGTTTACCGCGTTGGTGAGCTGCGTGCTCGCGCCGAGGGTGAAGAGGGCTGTGTGCTGTCTGGACTTGAGTCTTGGTCTGCGTAATATCCACGCTGTTGACGTTAAAACTTGTTGATTGTGATGTTGATTTGATGCATGATGCTTTATATATGGATGGAGAAAATGATTTGCCTGGGTTATCTATCTTATAGATTCTTTTTTTGTTTCCTGTTTCTTGTTCTGGTTCTTCGTATTCCCCGTCTTTCTTCTCTGCCTGGGGCTGCCCTATCATATCATAGGGCTTTTCGATGTGTCCCGAACTAACGCCGGTTTTCCTACACGATGCATGAAATTATATTTACCGTTTGGAAAGAATTCCATTGATCTACATATGTTCTAGATGTGTGCTGTCACGCTGAACCGATGCTCTTTCCTACACCTATTTGAGTCAGGGCACCTCCCTCCAACTCCCCATTCCTAGTAATGCAAACTCTTCTAATCGTCCTCCTCCTCATCTTCTTCTTCTTCTTCTTCTTCCTCCTCAGACACCTCCCATCCCCACAGGGAAGCAGCCTTAGAGGGCTCAAATGCACAATCACACTTCACAATGCAAAAACTCGACTCATTGAGTCAACACATCAAACAAACCTCCAGGGTGGAGTACAGATGTGACAGCGAATACTGGACCACGCACCTTCAGGATCACTTCGGCTTGGTTATCGCCGATGAGGCCCATTGTGTGGGAAACAAGCAAACTGTTCCTCCCCCCAACCCTCCTCGCTCTCACCACACTCTACTTGCTCCTAATCCTAGCATATCTACATGGAATGACAGAATGACAGGGAAGACGTATAGAACTGGGTCATGATAAAGATCGAATATGTACTAGCCAAGACAAATGGGGTTCTTGAAAAGTCAGCAATGCATAGAAGACACCACGACTCAACAGGTTAAATTGACAGGTGTTTCTATGAGAATACAAGCAGTGGATGGAAGATTTTCAGTCAAAGTCGTTAAAAACTACGGACAAAGTCGGGCAATCTGGTTCAACACAAGGCAAGGGGCTAAACAAAGACCGACGTAGAATACGTCAAGAGAAAAGGAAAACGCTACCTAATCCCTATAGCCAACCAACTCCATATACATCCTCGCCCTACAGGTACAGCGTCGTCGCCGTAGCGCCAGAGACCCGTCCAGGCAAAACAATCAGAGAGGGCGGACGGGACAGCGGATTTGAATGGAAAAAAAGCGAACAAGGGTAAAGTGTAAAATGCTTCAAAGCAGAGATGGATGGATAGAGAGATCGAGGTAAAGAGTAAGGTAAAGAGTAACAAAAAGAAAACGACCGACTCTATTCCACTAAAATCGAGATTCCATTTTCAGGCTATCCGCTTGATAATGCGAGTCCAACAACGCTTGCAATCCACCAGTGCCTCCATCCTGCTTTTTGATACACCAGGAAAGTACGAGCGAATACGAGTAGTAAAGTGCTGCAAGAAGCTTAGAAGCACTTGCGGTGAACGATGGAAGGACCGCTCTCGTCGTACTCCTGCTTGGAGATCCACATCTGCTGGAAGGTCGACAGGGAGGCCAGGATGGATCCACCGATCCAGACGGAGTACTTGCGCTCGGGGGGAGCGATGATCTTGACCTTCATAGAAGAAGGAGCAAGAGCAGTGATCTCCTTCTGCATACGGTCGGAGATACCGGGGTACATGGTGGTACCACCAGACTAAAGAGAATTGTGTTAGTGGGGACCTTTGAAAAAATTCAACTCCGGAGGGTGTTTCTTACCATGACAATGTTGCCGTACAGATCCTTACGGACATCAACATCACACTTCATGATGGAGTTGAAGGTGGTGACGTGGATACCACCAGACTCAAGACCAAGAACGTTTGGCTGGAACAGAGCCTCGGGGGCACGGAAGCGCTCGTTACCAATAGTGATGACCTGTCCATCGGGAAGCTCGTAGGACTTCTCGAGACTGGAGCTCTGGGAAGCGGTCTGGATCTCCTGCTCGAAGTCGAGGGCGACGTAGCAAAGCTTCTCCTTGATGTCACGGACGATTTCACGCTCGGCAGTGGTGGAGAAAGTGTAACCGCGCTCAGCGAGGATCTTCATCAGGTAATCGGTCAAATCACGGCCAGCCATGTCGACACGCGCGATAGCGTGGGGGAGAGAGAAACCCTCGTAAATGGGGACAACGTGGGTGACACCGTCACCGGAGTCGAGAACGATACCAGTAGTACGACCGGAGGCGTACAGGGACAGAACGGCCTGGATGGAGACGTAGAATGCGGGTGCGTTGAAGGTCTCGAACACGATCTGGGTCATCTTCTCACGGTTGGACTTGGGGTTGATGGGAGCTTCGGTCAAGAGAATGGGGTGCTCTTCGGGGGCAACACGGAGCTCGTTGTAGAAGGTGTGGTGCCAGATCTTCTCCATGTCGTCCCAGTTGGTGACAACACCGTGCTCAATGGGGTAACGGAGCGTGAGGATACCACGCTTGGACTGTGCCTCATCACCAACGTAGGAGTCCTTCTGACCCATACCAATCATGATACTGCGCCCATGTTAGTTTTTTTTTTCTTCTTTATTTGGTGATCAAATTGGCTGTATATGGTGTATACGGCCAAAATGAGCAAAAAAAAGGGGGGGATTATTTACCCATGGTGACGGGGACGACCGACAATAGAGGCTGTTGATTTTTGTCAGTTATTTGATTCTCGGATTCAAGATTATCCCCAGCCAAGCAAAAGAGGGGAAGCCATCCGACGCAAGGGTTGGTGGGATGGCGGCCTTCGCAAGGAGGGGTGTCAGGTTCTGTGGGGTTGGACTTACGGAAGACAGCTCGTGGTGCGTCGTCACCGGCGAAACCGGCCTTACACATACCCGAACTACATCGCAATCATTAGTATCATAGTTCTGGTAGTCCTTGGGGCGCCATTTGGCATTTGTAGATGGTGGAGGAAAGCCATTATTGGTATGGATTCCATCTGCCGTCGTGGGCGGATTAGGGGTGGCAACGACCGCGACCGGGCTGGTTTGGCGACCAGGTCCAAACACAAGCCAGAAGCTCCCGGGAAAAACGGATCACATACCCATTGTCAATGACGAGAGCAGCAACTTCTTCTATAATGAGATATACGGGTTAGTGGTCATTCGCAAACCGGATTCGAAGCTGTGGCAACAGGGGGTGCAGCTTCCGGGGAAGCTGCTGATGTGGCCACATCAATAACGACATACCCTCCATTGTGACAGATTAAACAAGGAAACTGGGGGGGAGAAGAGGAAAAAAGAAAAGAAAGATGGAATGAGGTTAGAGGGGATATAGTTGGGATTAGGGGAGAGAAGAAGGAAGAGAGTGAGAGAGAGAGAGAAGAGTGGAGAGGGGTTTGTGATGGCTGGGATTGTGCGCTGCCTGAGGCCTCTTCTCTTTTTGACCCCCTCCTATCTACAGCTTTTAGGGGGTTTCTTTCCTTTTTTTTATATTACAAGTTGATGAGAGAAGGCAGAACTATTTTCAATTTGAATTCTTCACGGCCTTTGATTTCTTCAAACTTGTCTACCTAAAAGCATTGCGTGGACATTCTTGGAGGTGAGCCTCCAAACCCTTCTGGGTACGGGGGAACACGTACCTTGACCAGGTTAGGCACTGGATGTTTGTATTACAATGATTACATTAACCATGTCAGGCATACAAAAAATCATACAATTGTAGTCCAAATGCTCCTTGGTAGACTCCTTGATTCCCCGTGGCGTAGGTGTTCTAAGTATAGGACACAGACCCAGACTTCAACCCTTGGGGTAGACACTGGTTCCAAGGTTGTTGGAAGTGGACACGCACACACATTCGAACACATTTGGACACATCTTAATGCATAAAGGAGTTAACGGGGCTTATTGGGGAAGTCTGAGATTCTCTGTCAGTTGTCACAATTTATCTGCCCATGTTACCGCCATTTCCCTGGGAGAACAGCTAAGCCTCTTGTATGAGGCGGTAAGATACTGCCACGTGACATGAGAAGCACAAATTGCACCTCGTTTCTACATCTTTACCCCTGGATTGTCTCTCCTGATTCCATTATCTCCTGATTGTGGAATGGAACTCATGCATCAGCCCCATTTTGACCATTCTTCTGGCAGAAAATCTTGACCCCTCCATCGGTAACCAAGTTCTTTAAATCTGAACTTTAAGCCCCTTGAAATATCTCTTGGCAGAGGCTCGGCTTTGATAACCGGATTCTAGTACATTCCAAGATTTGGGTCAACTAGGAAGGCCATCAAGTCATATATTATATCACAGCCAACACGGAATATGAGGGCCTGATTATCCCTTACAAGCGGTGCTCTCGGTTGTCTATACAAAGTAATTCCGAGTAACTCCCTGCAACCCTACAAATGATCCATTTGAAATTACACTCATGCAGCACCATCAAAAGCGAGAGCTTTCATTGGCCCCGCCAAAACAAAACTCGGTGATAGAAATAGGTCAGATCCTCCTTTTTCGGACTAGAACGCTGCTCCAGGTTTCCAGCGACCCGAATACAAATATGGACCGACCAACATTGGAAATTTCAGTAGCCTAACATGAGCCAAGAATCGAATTGTGTCTATAGTTCAACAATTTGCGATGAAAACCATAGAGCTTTGAACTTTATTATGTCAGGGTTCTTCAAGTGGAAAGCATACTACTCGGCCCTTCGCTTTCGCCCCTAACCCCTTGGGGGGGTTTGGGTCGTGCGTTGGACCGAGTATATTGTATCTTGCAAGTCTTCTCTTCCAAGGCTTTGGGATGCGGTCACATGATCGAACCCGCTGGTCGCTGCGCGAATCACTTGGCTGAGACGTCAGATTATGTCAGCGGGCCTTTTTTCCATCTGTAGAAAAGTATTGAAGATCGCGATTGCAACAATACTGTGTGATACACGGCATATCAGTTTCTGATCTGCGACATAGTCTCTGTCCCTACATATCCCTACATACTATTTCCTCCTTTACCCTCGTCCTAATACAGTTCACCATACACACCGACAATACCATTACCCCGCCAGCCCACCATGGACCCCGAAATGAATAAGCTCCTCAAATGGAGTGTCACCAACTCCCAGGCATCCGCAGGCGCCGATGGTGAGGGCAGCGCTTCTAATCTCCCAGCGGCTGCGTCAAATCTGACCCCGCAAATGGTCAACACACTCTTTGGCGGCCCCTCTGAGGCCGACCTAATGCGGGCCGCGATGGAGGTCGTGCACGACAACGAGTCCGATTTGGAGAACAAGTTGATCGCATTCGACAACTTTGAGCAGCTGATTGAGGGAATTGACAATGCGAACAACCTCGTTCCGCTCAATCTATGGAAGCCACTTGTCGAGCTGCTCAAGCACGACGAGGCCGATATCAGACGCATGGCGGCCTGGTGTGTTGGAACGGCTGTGCAGAACAACCCCAAGGCACAGGATCAGGTATGCAAGACTTCGACTGATCTACCACGCATGAAAAATCAGAATAACTAACACATCCAACAGCTTGTCGACCTAAACGAAATTCCTACCCTCGTCAACCTCGCCACTACTGAATCCAACCCCGCAGTCCGCAAGAAGGCCATCTACGCCATCTCCTCTGCAGTCCGTAACCACCAGCCCGCCTTGGATGCGCTGAACAAGAGCCTCCCAGAAGGTTATCCCACCGACAAGACCGACGCCGGCGACATGGATGGCATTGATACTATCATGGATAAGCTGCGGTCCCACCAGATCAACACCTCTGCATGAAGGGAACGAGCTATGACTGGACTGTAAGAGTCAGAACACACAAAGACACAAGAGGCAGCAAGAGGCAGCAAGATACACACTGAATGCGAGTTCGTCCCTTGGGACTGGCCTTGTGTCGTGCCAAGGGCTGGCGCTCGCAGTGTGACAGGCAAGGTTGTTACTGGAACTGCGTTTAGCGATGTGATGACGACGCTAGGCTTCAATGCTGGTTAATACTGGCGATCATTTGACGTGCTGATACCCGAAATGGTTCTGCACTGCATCCTTGTTACTTGGTTGCCTTAGTGTTGCATCAGCATGATCTAACGACCTGTTTTTTTTTTTTTCATTGCGGTCTACATATATTTGAATTGTATATACCCAGGGACTTTGGTCCCACATCAAATGCAATCACGAGTTTCGACTGTCAATGTCAAATCTAGATGCCTGTATCTGCGTATCTACTTCGGTGCCTTGCTGCCTAACTTAGGTCTTTTTGCTGCTGTCACAATGAACCGCAAATAAAATTGGAACAAATAAAATCTATCTCGTAGGTCATTTATGAAAGATCTCAAGAAAGGCAAATCAATTCACTACAGAGCTCATGTTTGTTTCATGACTTTCATCGATATCCCGGAACAACAATTTTCCATCCAGGCATCGTCATTGGACTCCAGCTCTCACCAGCAACATCCCCTCAACCAAGACCCCATCCCCCACACTCGAAAATGGACAGCTCAAGCAACCGACTCTTCCGCTTCTCCAAGCCAGAGTGGCTGAATAACTCCGCCGTCCGCAATGGCGGCGTCTACGTCGCAGGCGCCCTGGTAAGCATCCGATCCACCCTCCTCCTCCACCTCCACCCGAGACCATGGCTCTCTCGTTGCGACGCCCCAAGCTTAAAGTCTTCAATCCAAATCAAAATGAAATGGAATTGAATCCCAAGTCTCGTTTACAAACAAAATTCAAAAAGTCCTCACAATCAAAAGCTAACACAACAACCCTTACAATAGTTCGCAGCAGGCTTCTTCTTCCTAATCGACGTCGCCTCATTCTCGCGCAGCCCGCGCAACGGCTCGGACGTGCACATCAAATTCGTCGACTGGATCCCCGGTATCTGCTCCGCACTCGGAATGCTGGTTATCAACTCGATTGAGAAGAGCCGGCTGCAGGCTGATAGCTTTAGTTACAGCGGGAGTGGGGTTGCGTGGAAGGCGAGGTTTGTGCTGTTTTTGGGATTTGCGCTGCTCGCTGGTGGATTGGCTGGGAGTGTGGTATGTACTTGTTCCTATTTTTTTCACTATTCCACTACTCCTGCCCTGTACGGAGGGTGGGTGGGTATAGTATTTGGGGCGGGCATTTCTGATTCGCGTCTCGACAGACGGTTATGGTTCTCAAGTACCTTATCAAGGATTATCCTATCCAGACGCTCTACTTTGGAATTGCGAATATTGTGGCGAATGGTCTTGTTATGCTCAGGTATGTGTTTTAACTCTTTGGCTCGATTTCATTTGATGGGAAATCGTTATGCTAACAATCCTATTTTTGATCTAGTTCGATCGTCCTCTGGGTCTCTCAGAACATCGAGGATGACTACACCTACAATCTTGCACTGTGAGGCGGGCTCTTTCAATCTATAGCTCGTGGTTCTGTATTCTACTTGGTTTTCTTGGTGTGATGACCTTTTGCTGGGATGCATTATATGCATCCGCATTTGATTGGGATTGGCGCTTTAGCATGAATTCATTTGCATTTCTCTTACGTTTCCCGTGGGCTCAAAATATGATTATTTATTAGTTTGATGTCAATGTATTCTACAAGTAAACAGTAGAAGTACACATCATCAAGAGAAAAGTATCATTGCAGCTATGCATGAAGGAACATATGCCCTGGAACCGCCCCTTGAACGCCAAATCCCATAAATGCATTCATAAAATCGTAAAAGGCCCCCGTCACCCACATTGACCTCCAACCCTTTCAATGCTCTTCGCAGAACAACCTCAATAACTCATCAATACAAGTCATAGCCTTCTCCTTCTCCAGGACCGAAGGCGCCAACCCCGGCGCCTGCTTCAAATACCTGCGAAGCGCAAAAGCAGCAGCTTTATACGTCGCATGGTACATAGCCTTGAACTCATCATCATCGGCAATGCTACCCGGCGCAGGTGTTTCAGCACGCAAAGCCTCCGGCGCCGGCGTCGTGCCCGATACATCAGCTTCAAGTTCCGCACCAGCACCACCTGGCGGCTTCCCCATCGACGCAGAGCGTGTGTTTGCACGGTGGAATCCATACAGCCGCATACAAGTCAGGATCGTGCGCGTGATGAGATTCTTGTTCTCCGCAATCACAGTATCGGGATCTTTAGCCGGCGAGCCAGGCGCAGACACCGGTTTCTCCTCGGAGAATGAAAGAGACGACGGCCCCTGGCCCTGCGACATCTGTGCTCCATGGCGCGGACCGGAATCTAGGAACGGGTTCGGTGTTGGTACGCGCTTTTGCGGATCGGCGTTCGGACCTGGTGTTGCGCGGCTGCGTACGCTGCCTGGGCGATGGAGACCTGCTCCGATAGAGACGGATCTGGACCGGTGCGAGACGATCCGGTCGAGGGATGGGATGGTGAGGCCGTCTTCTTCGGGCTCGCGCTTGATGCGTAGGGTTTGGAGGTTCTGTGATGAAGAGAGAGGTCGTGAGGATGCCATTAGTTGTGAGACGGCTTCGCCACCTCGTTGGCGGACGCGGCGGTGGTGTTGTGCGGCTACTTCGAAGAGCGTTGCTACTCTTTTGCGCTTTGGGCTAGGGGAGCTTATGTCTGGAAGGAACTCTGCGCAGCGCGGGGTGGTGATGGGTTCGTCTGGGTTTGAGGGTGGTGGAGATGGGTAGGCTTGGGCTTGGGTGAGTCGTGATGTTGATAGTGGCGCGGCGTAGATTCTGAGTTCATAGGGAGCTCGTTGTAGTGTATTGCTCTGACCTGGGGTCTCGGAGGGGGATGAATGTGGTGGGGTGGGTGGGCGTGTGCATGATGCTGCGCTGGATAGTACGCCGTAGACTAATAGGCTTGTTGGGGTTGCGTTGCCTGATTTAGTGTTGCCTTCGACGCTGACTAGTAGACCGACTGGGCATTGGAAGGATTGTTGGAAGGCTGGATCTTCTTCGTTTAGCCAAAAGGCGCCTGTTAGCTTCCTCTGGAGCCATTTTGATGTCCCCGCATGGGATGTGTGGAGCTCGAGGTTGGGACCGGCGCGTGCATGCAGTGGGATGAGTGCCGGGTTAACGAAGCTGCGGAGACTGAGCTGGGACTCTTTGGATAGCTCAGAGTGCCAATATGAATTCGGATCAACCAGTCGAATCCCTGGTCAGGTGGTCAGCGAGGAACAGGGTGCGATTCGCGTTTGGTTTACCTTCTAACTTGGAGTCCGAGCTGAGAGGAATGGATCCTGTCCAGACATTCATCGTGTTAGCTGGATCCCAGAAAGACCTTTCATGGGTTCAGCATAGTGACATCAATTTTGTATAGTTGTGTTGTGTCCAAACTGATCTGCTGTTATCTCCGATTCTCTGCAGACGCGCCGAATCCGCGCGCGGTCACGTGAACAGTTTACCAGATCAAATACATCAGTCAAAAGGGAAAAAAATAAAGTAAATTTGGAGATTTGGATTTCTCATTTTTCAGAAGAACTATCTATATCCATTGGGTTATAGCACACCTAGAGTAGCACAGCCAGGTGTTGGAGCCAGCGCCATTTAAAGTGAGGCACACCCCGCACCAAATCACTCATACATAGCATGTCAAGCATCCGCTGAAGTCAAAAGAAACAATAAAAAAACAGATATCATCATGAAGGCCGGAAGCAGCGAGGCCCACGGGCCTACAGTGTAGGTGTAGTCCTTGGCAACCCCGCGCCTCATCCAGTATGGGAGATCAGAACTCCTCCTGTTCCTGGAAGAACATTGAGAAACTAATGATAGTGCCATAAATCAATAGGCCCCCGACGATCGACATGATCATTGCTGGGATCTCGATTGCGCCGCTGTGGGCGAGGACGATAGGAAGTGCTAGACAGGTCAGTTGGATAATCATCAACGGCGCAATGATAAAGCAATTAGTCTAGACATCATATAGTCTAGGTACCAAGAGCCGACCGGTCGAGGGGTGACATGTCCCACAAGAGGGGGTTGTTGTTGAACTAACGACGTACCGATGCCAGTAAGAACCAAAAATCCGGTCAGGAACCGTCCAAAGTCCATCGCGGAGTTGCTTGAGCTGTCCATGAAATCATCTGGGTTTGCGCATCGTTGGCAGATCCAGTTGGGAAGCGGCGCAACAACATAGATGCCGACCACTAGCAGCGGCCAGTACCTGTGCCATAGCGCGGAAGAGAGGATAACGAGGAGGAAGCCAATCGCGAGCACCTGGTTAGATATTAGTACATATTTGAAAGCCAGGCAAACAGTGAAACGAAGCGTACAAAGGAGAGGGCAATAATGGTCTTGAGTCCAGCGGCCATGATTGCGGAGATGCCGCAAGCCGATCGATGAGACTGAAGGTGGGAAGGGCAGGAGTTATTGAACTGGGTGAAACCAGGAGACAATATCAAGAGCAGATCAATAATGACAGCCCCATTGGCTGAGTGCGGGAAATCAAAGAAGGACAGTAGAGCGACAAGCTGGAGATGAGCTCGAGAATGAGTGACGTTGGCGCCTGAAGGTCACTGGATATTGAGGCCTCAGGCACCAACAGCTCATGCTTCACACCGCGTCACTTTACTGCCTGCTCCAGCTCCCCCATTCTCCCTCCATCACCGGAATATCCCTCGGATTCTTGAGTTGCTGTTCCTGAATCTTTATTTATCAACAAGAATCCACTTTCTCTATTTGCTTTGATATCCATTCCACCCTTTCCGCCACGATGTTCAGAAACAATTACGACAACGATGCCGTCACCTTGTAAGACCAGGTCCCCGACCTCTCTCGGATCCATCAGATGCTAACTCGAACGATCGCAGCTCTCCACAGGGTCGGATATTTCAAGTTGAATATGCACAGGAAGCAGTGAAGCAAGGATCCGTCGTCGTGGGATTGGTGAATAAGACACATGCCGTGCTGGTTGGACTCAAGGTTCGCAGACCTACAACAGAAAACGAACAGATCAAACTGTCAATACTAACATATAAACACCCTCCAGCGCAACGCAGAAGAGCTCTCCTCGTATCAGAAGAAGATCATCGAGATCGACTCGCACATGGCGATCGCCATCGCCGGCCTCGCATCAGACGCTCGCGTCCTCTCAAACTTCATGAAGCAGCAGTCCCTCGGCTCGAAGATGACCTATGGCCGGCCCATTCCCCTGGACCGAATCGTCGCCCAGATCGGCGACCGCGCGCAGACCAACACCCAGCACTACGGGAAACGGCCTTACGGTGTGGGTCTGTTGGTTGCTGGTGTTGACGAGGCTGGCCCGCATCTGTTCGAGTTCCAGCCCTCCGGGATGACATACGAGATGTCTGCTTGTGCCATCGGTGCCCGCTCGCAGATGGCACGTACGTATTTGGAGCGAAACCTCGATAAGTTCGAGGACTGCAGTCGTGACGAGCTGATTCAGCATGGATTGAGCGCGCTAAAGGAGACACTGTCTCAGGATAAGGAACTTACAATTGACAATACTTCTGTTGGCGTTGTCGGTGTGACTAATGGCAAGAAGGAGAACTTCAAGCTGTACGAGGGCCAGGACACAGCTGCGCTGCTTGAGGTGCTGGAGCAGCGTGAGTCCGCTGGCGCGGAGGGCGAGACCATGGAGGTTGATTCATAATCGTCTGATTTGGTTTAATGATTTGCATAGACATGAAATCCTGATTATGGCTTTGTCTTGTGTTTGCCTCCAATGATCTCAGTTATTCAATCATCAATTCACAAGGCTCTTCTAAAGAAGTAATTGACTTGAGTATGTTTACATGCCTGAAGTTTTCCACGGCCGAAACCTGAACAGACCCGAAACAAACCCCAAGCAAACGCAACGAAATTTATATACTCGTACCCCATTTGTTTGATCAGACAAAACAGCTTCACTCCTCTCCCCAGTTCAACTGCATCCGCCCATTACTGACCTGATAAGCCAGCAACTTCGGCCAAACCTCAGAAACCTCCTTAGCCTCCGCAAGGATCTCCCCATTACTAGCACTGATATACCCCTCCTTCACAGCATTGCGCACCCAAGCCAACAACCCATCCCAGTACCCGTTGATATTCAACAACACAACCGCAACCTTGTGAATACCCAGCTGATTCCACGTCGTCATCTCCATAACCTCCTCAATAGTTCCAAATCCACCAGCCAGCGAAACAAACCCAGACCCAGGCCCACCCTCGAGGACCTTCTCCGCCATCAGACGCTTGCGGGTGTGCATATCGGCAACAATGGTCGTAAGGCCGTACTCCGACTCGGGGATTCCATTGGCATCAACAGCATCGAATGAGTCGACAACACGCTCCGCGGCTTTGCCCGCTTTGTCACTGGCCTCGCTCTCCATGTGCTCGCGCATACCGCCGACGGTTGCGATTTTGACCAGTGCGCGTGGGATGATGCCGTGCACGGCTTTCGGGCCTGAGAGTGAGACTAGCGCGCGTGCGACTTCGCCCATGAGCCCGGTTGTGCCGCCGCCGTAGACTAGTTTCACATTGTGCTTGTGGAATTCTTCGGCGAGGGCTCGGGCTGCTTTCATGTGGACTGGGCTGTTGCCAGGGACGGAGCCGCAGCTGGGGAACCGAGTGTTTTGTTAGTTCAATGTTTCAAGGATGTAGGAGAAAGATGTAATATATAAGCTCTGGGAACACACGTGCCAGATGGACAAGAGGGTGTAGTTGTAACCTTGAAAGTGTTCAGGTGGTGGTGGGGGGTATGACTCACAATACACAAACAACAGCCGGTTTAGTCTCCGAGTCCGCCATGTTGATATATAATTGGGATTGAGAGTATGAACGAATAAGAGGTCTTAGAAGGATATTGATCAGAGGAGAATGAAGAAGAGAAGGAACTCGACGCGAGAGGGAACCTGAGACCAAACAGGTCCACGGGTGGCCCCCCACTTCGATAAGAGATAGCGGAGTATAACGTCGGGGCTTGTTCGGACTGACTCCAATTTTGCTCTTTGAAGTAGCTAAGTTGACAAATAAATCCCCCAATCTAAATTGAACGTCGGACCTCGATCTTTTGTTTGTCTACTCAAGGTTAGAATTTAAACTAGCTTGTGTACAGGTAGTCACGGTGTGGACAACTGGCCAGTTCAGGCAAAGTGAGCATGGACTACTATATAGTATGTCTATAACCCTTTTGGGGGCCGTTCAGGCGAATGGTTGTGATATGGAATGTGATTGGAATACGGTAGCTACAGAACAATACTTCTGGGTTGTACCTGAGAGGCTAAAAAACCAGTGACATTGTACGACGATTTCACACTGCGACGAAAATTAAAATAACAAAATTTTAAAAAGAAGCACACGGACTCTCTTTCTTCTTCTTGGGCATTTATACGCGGGGATAAAGAGAGTGCTTGGCTAACAAGCGATCTGAAAACGGTTGGCGAAATGCTAAGAACGAGGATTTAGACAGTGGGCTAAGGTTTCGTAGCAATAGAGTCAATTGGTTATTAGCAAAGTACATGGAAGAGGAAATAAATGGGTACGGAGGTTATGAGCGTCGTCTGAACCGATCCCATGATCAGACACCGGCATAGCGGCGTAAGAATAGGCTCAAGGTAAGAAGCTTCAACGAGTGGACTTCAGCTTGTTCAAGATTTCCTGGCAAATTTCGCTAATAGACTTCCAAAAGGAACTTCAAGTTGGCTTAAGGGCAGAGAACGATGGCGGTCGAGGGAATTCTGTGCCTTGCGGAAGTTGGGCAACCATCAAACTGGCCCCAGAGCTTCGATAGACCGTGCCAGGAGGGAGCTGCAAAACTTCTTCGTTCAAATTGTTGGACATCCGACCCAAAAAAAATCAAGCTCAACTACGAAGGTTTGAATATCACCAGATCCGTTCTGTTCTGGATCAACAAAGGCCCCAAGTCGTAAAAGAATCGTACTTGTCCCAAAGAAGTTTGAAGTTGACTGGGCAGAATTTTATTCTGCTACCAGATGATGTCGATCAGGTTGCCTTTGGAAAGGGAAAAGACTTTTGGACCATTCTTTCCAGAAAACTTTTGATGTCGGACATTAGGGTATCAGGAGGAGCGGGGAAGTGCTAGTCATTTGTGCCATGAGAAATGGACGTCTGACTGAATTGCAAATTCCCTTATCTCACAACCTGCGTGAGGCGTGACCAAGGTTTCGAGACCAAGTTTGTAGGCCAAGCTTAAGCCTTTCGATGTGAATAACATCTAGACCCTATGAATGAGGTTACTAACATATCATAGCCAGCCTGAGACAATGTGTTTGACTTACCTGAGTCCAGCCTCTGAATTGTCGACCACTCCAGATCCTTCAACATGATTGACTATTTCGGGACTAGTGACAGGGAGATATGCACTTTCCATGAGAGTGGAATGACCTCGTAGAAGCCAGTAGCAGGATGCTGGAACTAAGGCTTGAGGCTCTTGTTTTTTTGGGTCCAACTTTTTGTTGTGGACTAGGTCCGAAGTACCTCAAGAAGTTGGAATAGCAGGCTTGAGTATTGTACTCGGTGCGAGGTCTTGAGATTACAGCAAGATCTAAAAGGAGGGAAATGGGGTAGTCACGTTTTATGTAAAAGCGGACTAAGAAGAAAGGAAAGGGAGTGTGAGAGAAAAGGGAAAGAGCTGCTGATGTCCAGATGGATGAGCCAACTGGCAAGAAGGAGGTTGTTTACCAAACCTTGGGATATGCCCTCGATTTTCCACGTTCCGAATGGCTCGGAATATGGTCCGATGATTTCTGAGGAAAAGATCTTTGTGAATTACAATCATTGCCCATTTTCATTTTCTGCTCGATTATAAATTGCAAGCAGATAAAATCTGGAACGCAAAGGAAACATCCGAAGCCTGAAAGATATCTAAAGTGACTTCCAAAATACATTAAAAAAGGCCAAAGATACAATGGAGAATTATCTTGCATACAACGTCCTTTACACCATCTTGAGCTAGGTGAATAAGATTGTTAGAGGCCGTATACGTGGCTGGCTAATCTTACAATTTGAATTATTGCCGCTTTGAGAAACAAGCGAGGAATTGAAATGCATTCTATCGATGAATCTATGCATTGCCCTTTTGATTTCATCCAACTGAATAATATGTCTCCGAGGTCAAGCTCATGAATTGATAAGCGTTGGAAGAGAGTAAGATCGATGTAAAGTTTTAACTTGAATGTTAATTCTGACCCGAACCAATCGGGTACCGAATTGACTTCCGAGTTTCCAAGGTTGATCCATCCACGGAAATCAACTCGATCTCTGATTGGCTGATGGAAGATGTTCCTGGGCAGCTCTAGCTTCTGATGATTGTTAACAATGTCGGGTATATGTCCTTGGGTCATTTTTTGAAATGTTCTCGACCGTTAAAGTATATCTAAATAAATATATGTCAACAGCAGCACAAAGTCAATTCAACCCGTGAATAAAAACATGCGAGACCCAGAGAATACTCTCAAAGTAAAT
This sequence comes from Penicillium italicum, assembly GCA_002116305.1. Lineage (NCBI taxonomy): Eukaryota > Fungi > Ascomycota > Eurotiomycetes > Eurotiales > Aspergillaceae > Penicillium > Penicillium italicum. The sequence continues at coordinate 151,957 of KZ108089.1, read as the reverse complement.
GGCCTTCTTATTTTGACAAGTCAAGAGGAACAGAAACTCGAATTACTCAATCGAAACGTAGGATAAGGTCCTCACGGAGAAAGCTCCTTCGCTCATATATCGCCCATCTGGCCGGTCATTAGGTATTGTCTATGAGAATGTGATAGTTTTTAGTGCAGCATCGGAAGCAGATCGTTTTTGGAACTTGCCAAGTCCTCCTATTCAGAATTACAAAGTGGCAATTCTCGAAACTTTTCACAAATAAAGCCTCTGCATCTACTAAGATTATAAGAGAGTGTTCAGGCGTTCTTTTCCCCGGCGAGACTTTGTTGGTGCTTGGTCGAACAGGGTTCACCTGCTCAGCTGCCTTGAAAGTTATGGCCAATGATCACGAGTATTTCCAGGACGTGCGCAGTATGGGGTCCTACGCCGGTCTAGAATCAAAGGAGATGCAACGTTACTCGCTTTGCTTCTGGGTGACACTGCGCCGCCACTACTGAGCTGCTTTGGGGCGAGCGTCGGAGAATTTTATGCACTTATTACATTCAACCTGGCCAACGCCCTTATCAATAGTTCTTCCTACTACATGGCCCCAAAAGATACCACCGGCTCTCACAAAAGAAGCTGTGCGTTGTTTTTCTCTCGGGTTTATTTCTGTTTGGTCGGCATGGCAGAAGCAACAGCCACTGTGAACTCGCGCAACGTGCTTCTTAAGCAAGCCAAGACGGATGGGACTGTCATGCATAGCAGGAAAGTCACATTCGCGGATTAAGCACTCAGAATCTGAGGCTAAACGGTTGTGGGGGAGAAATACATCAGGAGTTTTGCTTTGGCATGGCGGATCAGTGTTAAGATTGCCACAATACGACGTTAGAGATGACAGGAGAGAATAACAAGGTGTCTGAACAGGGACAACACGCCTGTGAGCTCACTTCCCTACTATCCAATCCCGTTGGAATAGGCCTCTGCATGTGTTGGTCTCTCGGTCGTAAACTTATGGGCTCAGACTGAATCGTGGGGGACCGTCTTGGGACCGTGAAAAACGGGTTTGGCTTGGAAAAATGGATGTTGCTCATGGCTGGCTAAAATCTAACAGGAGCTGCTAGGCGGTGCGTATATCAACATCCTATGTTTGTGTTGAGAGGTAAATCACGCGACCTCTCGTGCTTGCGCTTAGGCTATATAAAGTTTATTATCGCCTTTGCAAACAGCCCCTCTTCCCCTCTTCCCCCCATGCACATATAAAGCTTCTTCCAGAGTCTTCTTCTTCCCAGTAGATCTCTATATCTATATATTCTGTCTGTCAATATGCACTTGATGGATCCCTCCTTCGATTATAATGAAGAGTGAGAACATGAAGATGCTCGAGCGCAGAAGGTGGGTAGCATAGGTATCTGAATAGTGATCTCTGTCTGGAGTCTCCTTCACTATTATCTTTGGCAATAACTACTGACAAGCAATGCAATATGTGATAGGTTTCGTAACAGGTGTCATCTTCTACTTTGCATCTCTTTTACTGGCCAAATGCACCGATACAAAGTCTTCCATCCACTGGTTTCGGCATAGTTGCAAATGCTATGGCTCCCTCCGCCTCTGATCCTTCGGGTATCTGTCACTTTCTAGGCCGCTACACTGGCATTGGGCCATTTCGTTTCATAATCCAAGAATCCGGACATGGGAATTGAAGAAGAAATAGCTCTCTTCCTAGTTCCTTCACCTTGCCCCTGATCACGAAAATGGCCCTCTAATGAGCTACTCGTGGAAGGCATTCATGTTGGCCAGTATCTTCACACGACCGTGGAGTACCTTGATGTTGGTGCCGACCTCCTTTCTCTTGGTATTATCAACTCAAGCTCTATCGCAATGCAGAGCCCACAAAGACAGTTATCAAAATAATAAGTCGGTCTTTTCATAACGCCCTGATACACCTAGTCTTAATTCGATCTTCCTTTTTCTATCTTTCGCTCTGTCTCCATTCACTACTTTCCTTCCCACTTTTCTCTACGTTGAATGCTCCCGCATGTTTTGCTAAGGAATAAAGAAGCTAAAGCTATGCAAAGGAAAAAACGCAACTGTTTCTTGGGATTTTGGCTGCTATTTCCGAAAAAAAGGCTGGGCTAACCGGCTCGAGGACGGCGGTGCAATAACCAGAGACTTAAAGGCCTGGCCGATGGAGCTGAAGTTGGAATACAACTATTGCCCTGAATCTGGAGAGTCTGGCGCTTCTCCTCTTCTCTATGTCTTCTAGCCCTAGGTGTGATAACCCATGTTGCAAAGTGGTGTACCGAGTCGTAAGTTCAGGCATTTCTGACACATCATTCGGATGATAACTTCCTGGTTATATAGTTGCCAGATCAACAGCCCTCTCTCACCACACACATGTCCTGGAAATTTTTTGATGTTCCAATTAAGGCTTGCACCTTAGTTCACACTGCTACCCACAATGATCCACGGAGCTTAGTGCCCAAAGAAGATGTTTGATTTGATCCTGTGTTGTAAAGTAGATCTCGAGATGATGAAAGTGCTTCTGATATCAAAGTATCTCCCAAGAATGCCGAAGCACAATATGGCATTGTGATAGGCACTCTCGTTGAAAAAAACAGCCAGCGGCAGTGTCAATAATCCATGAAAATAAACCCTAACGTAGTGTCCCCAAAAAAAATTGAGCTACAGCGTTTTAAAGTTCGGAGAGATGATTATTGAGCTCAGTCAGGCCAAGATTTATGTGTCAAAATGAGCTGATAGCCAGCCCTAATCCCCCGTAAATGCTATGCCAAACCCCAAACGCCCACAGATGCAACAAAAAAAGGGTATCAAAGCAAATCAGCTAACGATCCGACTCTTCTTCTTCTTCCCCTTATCACCAGCGGAGCTAGGCGGCGAGCTTTTCTCGGAAGCCTTACCGGGTGTATCGACACGTACCTGCGGCGTCGACGCCCTGGCAGGCAAAGCAGAAGGCGTACCAGTCGGCGCCGTATTAGTAGCGATTTTCGGTGCACCCTTAACAGCTGAGCTGGTAGTCTCGCCGCCAGTCCTTGATAGAATGAACGAGCCCGGTTCACCGACGAGAGGGCTCTCGTCCATGAATTCGTCGCCGTACCGCGTGAGCAGGCTGAATGATTCGGCTAGACTACGCGTATCTTGATAGTTGGAGCTTGTGGTTGAGCCGCCCAGGCTGGATTTACCGGTTGCTTGGGAGGATTCGGTCGTTGGGAAGGATACATCTGGCATAGGAGTTGCTTCTTTGCTCTGGGGGGCTTGGCTGGTTCCGGCGGGTTCTTTGCTACGGACTCCTGGCGGCAAGTAGGTGTGTCCGTGTGAGGCTGTGAATGTTGGTAATGTTGCGGCGGATTTCATGAGCTGGGTTAGGGATGTGACGGCTGATAGCTGTGGGGAAAGATTTGTTAGAATACTTGTCTCGAAGGAGTTGGTGAGTTCCGAGAGAATACGTACAATTCGGTTGCCTACTACACTCGCCACTGAAGGGGCCATGTATATGCAGTCCCCGACAATGAAGTATGTAGATATCACGGTCACCTCGTCGTCCATGCCGCTCCTCTTCCGCCGGTTCTGCTTGCGGATCACCCAGATGTTGGACGGCTCGTGGGCGAAGCGGTTGTCTGTCTGTGCGGCTGCTTGGAGGGGGTCATATGACACGATAAACTCCAGACCCTGCATTGTTTTCAGTCGGGCTTCGAATGCTTCGCGCGTCTCCACGAAATGACGGAAGGCATCGTTGTAGTTGGCTTGGATGGCGAGGGAGGCGTTGTTGGAGGTCGAATCAAAGAAGGGGGATTCGGCAAAGTAAAACAGAACTAATTGATAGGAAAATTAGTATTAGGTGTAGGGGTGGTAAGGTGCGCAACTTACTGTTGTTGGAATGAAGGAATCCCCCCATCATCTGGACGTGCGGGGGAGACCGCCACAGGATCTCCTCCATTGAGGCATCTTGGCTCGCCATTTGCGACTCTGGAGTGATAGACCGAGTCGACTCTGGTATGTCGAAGCTTGTGACAAGCTTTTATTTTAGCAAATTGCGAAGGAGGTCTAAAGGAAAGACGCAGCTCGGAAGTTGAAGCTGCGGAGAAAATGATGTTTGCTTTGTTTGCAAATTCACAATATACGATGACGACTGCGAAGAATCAGTTGAGGCAGTGATAAATATCTGTATTTCTAATTTACGTATTTTTTGAATGGGGTTTAGAGACAAAATCAAAGGTAGTAATACCACAGAAAAATGCAAACCGAAACGCCAACGCCAACGCTGAATGTTGAATCGAATCACTATCCCAGCGCATGGATCCGGATGTTGAAAGAAAGAGAAAGCGTGGATCATGATACGATCAAGTCTAACCGTCATGATGACTAATAACCAAAACTGCACCGAGTGGTTAAGAGGCCGTAGAGGGTTCCTCGCCTGCATTGAGCGGCTTGAAGACATTGCAAACTACACGTAGTTTGGTCAACATCTCATCCCATTCGCCCTCTGCTGTGCTGAGTGTGGTGATAGCACCTCCGGCACCGATTCGCCAGGTCTGCTGCTTATTCTCGGTGTAATCTCGACCACCATAACAAGTAAATGCCGAGCGAATCAGAACCGAGAAGCTTCCACCTCCGCCAAGGTCCAGGAAACCCATCACACCGGAGTAAATGCTACGCTTGCGATTCTCAATGGTGCGAAGATGCATGCAAGAGCGTTCCTTGGGCGCACCAGTCATAGAACCCGGTGGGAGGCACCGCTGGAGGGTGGTCAGGCCGTGAACGGACATGTTGGGGGTATTCAGCTGGGGCATATGTCGCACAGCGAAACCAGGGTGGTTGGGGCGGATCTTGCCCTTGATGTGGGTGATCATTGAGTAAACTCGGCCGTAATCTGCGACTTCGAGCAGCTTCTCCACATGGACGCCACCTGATCCGCAGATGCCGTACAGATCGTGCCGAATCAAATCCGCGATCATCAGGTTCTCGGCCATCTCTTTCGTAGAGCTGAGGATCTCACAGGCCTTCTCCATGGTCATGCCTGGTGATTTTCGGACTGTGCCTTTCATTGGCTTCATCTCTAGTGTGGATTCACGGTCCCAGTTGAGGAAACACTCTGGACTGCTGCTGGCGATCTTTGTATCTCCCAAATCCGCGAAGGCGCTGAATGCAGCGGGGTTGTATGTCTTGAGGCGTCTGTACAGCTTCCAGGGGAACATCACGCGATCCGACTCCATTTCTGGAACTGGCAAGGTGATTGACGTCTCAGATGTTAGGCATAGTTCATAAGATTCACCGGCTTCCAGCTCCGCTTTGCATGACTCGATTTGTCGTTTGTACTCCTTTTCCTCGGGGAACTGAATTTTACTTTCCTGGAGAATTGAATCTAAGTCCAGATCCGCAGATGCATCATCGCCACCGTCCGAGAAGTTTTGCAGCTGCAGCATTGTCTCATCAAGCCAACCCGCATCATCATCGCGAGTAGATTGAATAATAACAGCACCAGTAGTATTGTCGATCACGATGCTTCTTTCACACCACAGAAGGCTGACATCGGGTGGATCCGCCAAGGAAGAATTAGATGAAGTTTCACCAGCGTTGGAGGGCTTTGGTGACTCGGAAGCCTGGGCATGGCCTGGATGGGGAAGACAAGTGAGGCCAAGTTCGTAGGAGAGATAACCCAGGAAGCCACCCCAGAATGGCACCTGAGAGTTCCCTGAATCAACTTTCTTCATTTCCATCAAATACCGCAAGGCATCCCACAATTGAGCAACGGTAAGATGACTCTCGACCTCTTTGAAGTCACCACACAGCTGTAGCAATCGAAGTTTGTGTGTTTCAACGTTGTATTCAAACCGCCATGAGCCAGGACTCGGCACCGAAGCGATGCTGTATTGCCCATTGGACTGGAAAAGTACTGTTGGCGAACCTGGTTTGTTGAACAATTCACTTATAGCCTCTGCGGTCAAGTCAGGTCGGTGAAGTGACCGGGAAGCCGAAATTTTCGAAGTTGACTTGCTCCAGTTGAGCATTTCATAAGCAGCATCGGGGAATGGACTGGGAGCTGTCAGGGGGCTGATTACTGTGCTGGGAAGGGAACAATATCCCCCGCGTCCAACAATCTTGTTGTATCCAAGAGCCATTCTCCACCAATTGCGGAGCAGTGCCTTGCAGGCATTGATTTCTGATTTGCAGGATTCCGGGTGGAACTGAACACCCCAGAATGGCTTCTTAAGATGGCGAACAGCCATAGGTATTTGTACTTTCGGGTGATCCTTGAGAGACAACCAAGCCAAATATTCTAAATCAGGTGATGTTGAAGCGGCCGATTTGGCATAGAGTGAGTGGTAAAGGGTCACCTCTATCTCGGGCAGATCTTCGAATATATCCTTCGCTGAAGTGGAAATCTTGTGGATTTGGCCATGAATAGGGTACGGGAGTCGCTCTATGGGAACGCCATGATGAAGGCAAAGGCTTTGGAAACCCAGACAGATACCAAGTACGGGAAGGAGCTCCGAGTCGTGAAGGCTCCAAATGTCTCTCATGATACCGACATCACTAGGCACGTTGGGGTCTCCTGGTCCTGGCCCAAGAACGACGGCTTCGTAGTGCTGGAGAAACTCATTCATATTGGAGTTAGGCCATTCCGAGTCGATGGTCATGACTGTGACTTTGACCCCCAGGGTCTCCTCTAGCATAGCGACAACATTGTAGGAGAATGAGTCATAGGCGTCGACATAAAGAACACCCTTAGACGAGGAGCTGGGGTCAAGTTGTGGCACTGTGATTTCATTGCCTGGGGCATCCCATTCACCTAGCATTGGTGCCATGCTGACGTTTGGGTTTGATGGCGGAGTGTACTGGATGATTCCGACGATGTCTGGTCAAGCTTTGCGATCAAAGAATATGCAAGAGATCAAAGCCCATCTGCGTAGGAGGATCCTCAATTCTTAGCGTTGAATTAGCTGCTCGGAACGAGTTTGCCGCTTATCTGATCAAACGAGATCGAAGAGTGGCAATATGCTCAGAACATGCCCCAATGAATAAAATAACAAAAGAAATTTAGAAGTATAGCTTTCAAATGATTAATTTGATCATATAATCGGAGATGTCAGTGAGCTAACAATGCATCAATGTCGTTGACGCGAGGAAGAAAAAAATAATTAAGGTTGGGAGGTCAAAAGCGGGTACCCACGGAATTTCACCGATGTGGCAATGAGGAGTGGATTTTGATATTGAGACTTTTTAGGAGAATAAGGTTGAGATGATATATCTCGATTCCCTTAAATAGTAAATTGTCGAGACGAATAGTGTAATATATCACATAGAACTGATTATAAACCCCTTGACCAGAAGATAACTCGGTTGTCTCATCCTACCTGGATAAATATCAATGAGCCATCGCATAACGCTAGCCAGAAAGAGCCAGTGAACGTCAGACTATAAAGAACGAGGAATACATGAGCAAACAGTGCATGATACCTGTGAAGTTGCAGCCCTACCACTAGTCAACCGTATCTTGTAAACGAGGATGAAAATCCCGAGCCAAGGTGTCAACAGATCATAGATTTGCTTTTTACTAAAATTTCATCTTTTGCGGAATTGAGAGGACTCTCAAATCTAAAGATTTGCTAAAAAACCGAAAATTGCTATCAAGGCTAATACATCATTCTACATGCGAATAGAGATGGTAGAGGGTATCCAAAAGACAAAACATCAAGTCTGTCCAGGTTGAGGAGCTGGGGCTGGCGCCTGCAGCGAAGCGAGCTTGACGGCAACCTTAGGGAAATATTGCGTCACAAAGCCCTCGGTGTAGTAACTATGCGCAGAACTGTGATCCCCTACCAAGTTGTGCGCCAGCTCATGGCAGAGAATCACCCACCAATAAACAATGGCATCAGCGCGATCTGGGGTCGCGCTCTTGAGTAGCTCCTGCTCTTGCAAAGACTGGAAGTAGAAGTAGTTGCAGAAAATGCTGCCTGCGCGGTTGAATGCGATCGTCTTGTCGCCAGGGTCATAGAAGATGGTCAGGCTGTCGGCCCGCATCGAGAAGATCGTACCACAGTCAAGGAGGACCGAAGCGAAGATGTTAAACCCGACACGGTTTTTCGCGAGGAATGCAGATCGCTCAGTGACTCCCTTGGTGAAGAGGACGTTCATGCCGCTGTTAGGTAGTGTGGCGACAAATTCCAGGTCGTGGCTTGGGCGCTCGTCACAGTAGGACTTGCTTTCTTGGATCTGGTTTGTCTCGGGACGACTGTATACGTCGGAAGATCCGTGAGGTCGGCATGCTTGGACGGCGGAGAGAAGCTCAGAGTTCAATCGGTGCGGTGAATTGGCATTTACAGATTGCTCGGGGCGTTTTTGCTGAGTCTGGGGGTCATGAGGCGAGTAAGGCGGTGGTGGAGGTGTGGAAGACCCAGGAAGCAGAGAACGGGATTGTTCTTCTGTGCCGTCATTTGAGCCAGACCTTCCTGCTTCTAAACCAAGCCGTCTCGACAGATTGGCAAACAGATTTCGCACTGGTATTCTCTGTGAAGGAACGACAGGTGGTTCTTTTGGCAAGGTCTCGTCATTTTTTGGTGACTCCGGGAAAACTCCAGGCATCGAAGGCTGCGCCTGTGCGTCGGCGCGTTCTTCCTCGGCCCGCTGAGAGTCACGCTGGGCTTGACCCGCCGCCCAGGCAGCTTCTCTCTCCTGCAAGACCCGCCTCTCCTGCTCGACCTGTTTCTGGCGCTTATCTTCCGCGATCCGAGCTTCTTGGGCCTTTTGCCTTAGAATACGTTCCACGTTGTATCCTCGAGCTCGGAGTTCTAAGAGATCGGTCTTCAACAGCATTTCCAATGTGAGGGTCGAGTGCAGCTTCGGCCTCTTCAAAAGCAACTGAACCAAAGACTGACTGATCTCATACAGGTCGTATCGATCCGGACAGATGCACATGCCCACGCCCGAGGCCAGCTGCGCGACAATCGCATTTTTTTTCTGCGTTTGTGACACCCGTCGTCCCTTCAGCGATCTCGTAAGACTGATCGAGGTCACAACGTGGACTTTGAAGGACTCTTCCAGCCATCGGGATCCATGCAGAACATAGTCTGCGGGCTGATCATGCAAGAAAAGCCGCGTACGTTCTAGGATCAACTTCTCCAGCTTGTGTGCAGGGGTTTGGTCAGAGGCGATGTTGCCAATTCGTGCTTGTTCCTCAACAATTTCACTTAATGGCATAGCCCCAAGAGCAGCGTAGAAGTTCTCCAATGTCTCTTCTTGCGGGGCGGCATAAATGTGTTCTTTGAAGAGGTTGAAGCTTTGGAAATCGTCTACCACGACAATGTCTTTGGCAGTGGCGAGACTCCATTCTTTGATATCCATATCATCCTCCTCATCATGGAACTCCTTCACAGATGACTTTCCTTTGCCACCATGCTCGGATGCAGTGGGTGGGATGTCTCGACTGGCAAGAAGGAATCTTGCTCTCCGCATCTCAGCGAAAAGATCCTTATCCTTCCTCAGCACCGGGAGCACGTCCGCGAGGGTTCTGAGAAGCATGAGGTATTTCTCAGAACTTTGGAATGCAGCAGATATGCGTGCGGGCTCTTTGACCAGCATGCGTGCAATCTCAATTTTAGATGGTTCTCGTTTTGAGCCGATGGCCATGAGGAAGAGATTCGCCTCCTGTCCAAAATTGACAAAGTCAAATATGTCCTTGTAGTCCTCTCCGTCTCCAAGATAGCACAGCCTGGGGGCCACAAACCGGTGTTTGGCTCCCTTCTCCGATTGATCCCGGATGGGAATTGGAATGATAGGAGCGTTGCTAATGTAGTTTATATCTTGCTGTCTTAGATCGGCCACCCTACCTGCCAGGTATTTAAACACGATCCGCGCATCCCTCTGGGTGGTTGGGGGCTGCTTCGCGAGAACTTGAAGACAGTCCGTCATGGGAGGATGAGTCTTGACTCCCAGTCTAGAGGCATGGGTGTGGAGATTGGTTCTGAGTAGTTTGAAACCGAATAAGGCAGCACCTTCATCGGTAAAGCACTTCGTCGGAACACTTAAGCTATCAGATCCTTCAACGGGAAGGAATGGCACTGTCACCGCACTGATCTCAAACGCAGCATACTCATTTGTGTAATACTCGCCGAGGAAGTATGACAGAGCTTTGCTTGCCCGACTATCTTTCGCTGTGCTCCCGGCTGACATGAGCTTAACTAGTTCAATAGCCGGTGGGTAACTCTTGAGCCCCATCATCGTGAGAAATTTACCCTCATTGCTGTTGCGGTTATAGATACCCGGCCATTCGATAATCGGTAAGCCGAGAGCTCGGAGTGCATCCTTCGGCTCATAAAGCTCGGAAATTTTGTGACGGGTGCCTTCGGTGCCGCTGTCACTTTCGGCGGTACAGATGCTCGTCCCCTTTAGTCTCTGGATGTCGCTTGCAGGGATATCCTCTCGTACAGATGCGAGGTAACGGATGAGATCGACGTGACTCCATTTTTTAGAAGCAGGGCCTTTTGCATCTCTAGAGACGGGGCTGTTGATCAGACGATCAAAGATCACACCAAGCTCCACGGTTTTGCGAACTCCAAGTTGGACTAAGAGTTTCTCCTTGACGCCATTCAGACCATGAACCACAGGCAGGTCGTCGAATAGACGCACAGAAGCAAAGTATGTCTGCCCAGGTTGCTTCATTCCAAGCTTCGTGGGGATCACAGTCTGAGGTTGAAGTTTTGTGACAACACTTTGCTTTGAGGTTTGACTCAGAGTTTCCCACTGCTTTGACAGAACAGGCAATACTTGTCCCGAAAAAGTTGCCGACTGCGTGATATCTTGATCTATCGAGAAAATGTTGCGGTCTCCACAATTGTTGACGATCCAGCCAAGCCAGGGAACGATTTGCAGCTCGACCCAGCCAAGTGCCTCCAATTCATACTTATCCAAAGACTTGGTGAACCGGAAAGGTATCACGTTGGGTGGTACAGGCAGTTCCGCCGGAATGCGCTGAGGGTTCAAAAAACAGCTGATTTCCGCAAAGATAATCAAACGAGTTGGAACCCCTTCTTTGTCCTCGTCATTAGCCACTGCTACACGTAGTAGACTCTGGACCGAAGATTTATCAAGTTGGCCAGCGACTGATTTACGACCAAGCCATGAAATGAACTCAAGGACTTGATTAGATCGCAAAGTGCTAGACTCTAATTCGCGCTTGATGTCTGAGACGGTTACTTCCGTGACCAACCCGAAATCTGTCAGCCGTTTGACAAAATCTTTAGCACCCTGGACAAACTCTTCGGGCAATGCAGGAATTGTATCCATGAAACTGAGGTCTTTGGGTGCGATGCGCGTTTGGTGACTGGGGATGACACCGCAGGTGGAGAGGACCTCAATAGATGCATTCTTGTTGCACATCCAGAATGCATCTTCGATTGTCTGTCCCAAAACAGATGATGGGGTAGATTCACGGAATGCAAATTGATTTGCAGTATGAATAGCCTCTGGTAGCACATCCACAATGTCTTCTTTCCGAATCTTAGACGAGCGTGATTGTCCAACTCTGGATGCGAGTTTCGATTTTATGGATGCCATTTCTGCAGACCAAGCGATTCGACAAACAATTCCAACTGCCCGCAACATCTCCAGATTCCATTTGCTGATGTACCGAGTGTTTAAATCTATACTCTCTCGCTCCACAGTAGGAATGACAGATGGAGCAGAAACGTGGGCATTCAAGCCAGTTGTCTGCTGTGTAGGGAACCCAATGAAGACTCTTCCACCTTTCGAGGGTAATATTGACGAAAGCACTTCTGACCGCGATGAGGACGCTCCAGTCGACATGTTGACATCGTAAGAAGGTGTCAAAATTGCAAGGGTTGCTTTCTTAGGCGGAGGCTTCCGTGTGGCTCGTTCCAATTCTTTACTCAGATCTCTACTGATAGAGGGTTGAAGCGATGCTGTGTTGATATGCAAAAAGACTGATGCTGAGAGCATAGTATTCATATTGCTTGAGTCTTCCTGGCGCTCAGGTTCCGGGTTCTGGGAATTGGATTGTTTCTCGGATGTACCTTGCGCAAACTTAGAGAAGAAACTCTTTAGCGAACTGGTTGTATCACGAATGTTGTCAAGGCGGAACAAGCTTGCATTGGGATTCCATTCCACAATTCGCATCCATGAAGCGTCAACCTGAGCAATTTCTCGAGTGACATTGACAATTTTCATCAAACCTTCTGTAGTTTTAGTGTCAATGTCTCTAGGAATCGGGACATCGACACTAGGAGCCGTCTTTTTGAGTAGCCGCAGAAGGTTCCAATCATCCAACCAAAGTTCAATCTCTTGCAATGCGACAAACGTCAAGCTACTCGACAAAAATTGACAGAGCTGCAGCAAAGATGGGACTGGGGAGGAATCATTGCGGTAGTCCAAGACAAAAGTTGTGTCTTGACTTGCTGCATCGCCGAGGTCCAATCGGCGGGTAAACAACGCATTCCCCTTCCAGTAGAAGGCCATAGCTTGGTTACCAGAAGACACAAACGGCTCCTCGCAATCATCGAAAACACTATAAAAGCCCACTCCAAATGCGCCGATCTTCGTTTCATCTGGATTTCCGTCTGCGATCCGCTTCAATCTTCCCCAATCTTTTTCACTGAATGCAGCACCGTTGTTTGAGATCAGAAGACGTCGAAGAGTGTGATTGGTGATGGTGTGTTTCAGATGTGCGGTGGGATCATTTGATGAAGGTGACGGTACTGTGGTCGATGGAAGGGTCTCAAACTTGATCGTTACCTTCGTTGCAGAGGCATCGGCGGCATTTTGAATCATTTCTCGGAGGACCGTCCTAGCCACAACAAGTAGGTTAATATTTGTATCTCAGGACAGAAGAATAACCAGGTAGTACCATTTCCCGGAATATCGAGCAAGCACTTTCGAGATCAATCCTCTTGTATCGACTGTCACAGCTTCCTCATCGGCCCCAGACCCCATGGTCCGCGCCTTCAACGCGTTGAAATCAACATTCAAAGCCATCTTATGTTGTGTATGTATTCGTTTTTTCTGATTAGGTTCAAGCCTTCTATCTTAATCAGGTAGCGAAGTTCAGGTACACCTTTCTATAGAAGCAGATGGGTATTGACAAATAAGATCGAGGTTGTCTAGGCTGCCGTGGAGATTGCGGTATCAAGCGCACTGTTCGCATAGATCGGGAAAGCCACAATCGAGAGCGAGAAAGCAAAATTCGATAGAACGCTTAGCAGAGGTTAGATTTGGATAAAGACAAAGAAACGGCAATAACAAAGAAAGATCATTCGGTGAGAGGAGAGCAAATAGTTGGAGACTGCGGAGTTTGCGTCGGGCTTATCCTTATCAGCTGTACAATTGCCATCACTCTCCGCCTTAGTGTATCATGTCTGTGTGTACGGAGTACTCCCTACTCCGTCCACATTCATAGGGTACCCCGGACCCGCTTTCTTGTCCAGTCTCTCGCAATCTCCCCTATCGCATGACGCCCGGAAGCTTGCCTTGGTAATTGTGTTGATGTGGGCTTAATATAATCAATCGCTCTCAACTGATAGGATGGGTGTTGACCCTCTGTCCCCAATTGCGCCCGTGCGCCTAAGAGCGCTTCTCCTTCCCATCGGCAAGATCAAGCGCTCGCGCTTTTTGAGCTTCGCTGCCCGACTACAAGCTGAAAATGTAGTCCGACTTGGGGACATTAGTCCCGATGCGCGGCCAAACAGAAGTATGCGCTACTTAAGATCGTGAGAAATTTGTGACCATATGTACTAACCCGCTGTTGTCTAGATATGTTCTCACCGCTGGCATTTCCTACCGGGTTGATTCTTTATGACCTTTCCTTCTCGGTCCCCCCGACCTCACACCTCGAACTATTTCCTTTTGAACTATACAGAGAGCCATTGGTGATTATTGCAATCGCAGATGGGTCCGAACTGCCTGAAAGCACTGGCGACGAGCAGAAGCACCCCATTCCCGAGGGGCTGAGTCAATTGTTGGAAGAGCTCAATACAGTGAAGGGGAGAAACCCACGGGCTTTGGTAAACCAACTCTTAGTCTTTGATCACCATGGCTTGGACAAGATCACGAATGGACCGGATAATGTTCTTTGGGTTCCTCCGCCCCAGGTCTCCAAGGCCACGACAATGAAGACAGTTCTATGCGATATTACATCCGTGTTACTCTCCGAATTGGATGGATTTGCAAAGACTATTCAAAGCATACCGTCAATCGAGTCACCTAAAGCATCTTCATGGGGCCCGCATCGAAACCCAGAACTACGGCCACGGCCAGTGGACCGACTTCTGAATCGTATGACTCTGCCCGCACAGCTACAATCGAGTCCGTACGACACACATTATGGTACCCCATTGCGCTCCAGCGCTAGCTCCCCAGGTCCTAGCGATCATGAGACTCCCACGACCTTTGATGAGATCACTCGGGCAATTCACCTATCCAGTCGTACAAACTCGCGCAGCAGAGCACCTTCAACAGCATCACCGAAGGAGCATAGCCGCGATCGGATGTCTGTCAGCGGCATGAGTGCTACTGACAGAACTAAGAACCGGATCAAGGGTCGTGCCGGGGTGATCATTGGAACTCTTTTCCTGCAGGCGGGAAGGTGGCCCGATGCCCTCAAGGAACTGACCGAAGCGGTGAATAACTCCCGAGCAAGCAGCGACTACATCTGGCACGCTAAAGCTCTCGAAACAATTCTTCTCTGCCTGCTGATGTTTGGGTGGGCAGGCATGGACTTCCAGGTAAGTCAATGGCTAACAGCGCCATCAAATACCCTGGGTGTGTGCCAGATTGCTTACTTGCTTACTAGATTCCTTCAGTCTTGTATCCTGTTGCGGACAAATCTTCCAAACCTTTCCGCGACTCAACGACCCCTAGTAGCGCTGGGAATAGGATTATCTCTCTACACAACCTAGCCAATCTCCTGCCAGATCTCTCAAACAACATCTTAAATCTTTATACCCGCGCCGCCAATATCACAGATGAACCTCTACCGCAGCTGGTGTTCTCGGAGACGGTGATTCGATTAGCGCGGCTGATGGTGTCAGCTCGCGTCCGCGATGGAGCTTTGGATGACAATGCTTTAAAACACATCGTGATGAATGAACGCTTGGTTCCATTAGTACAGCTGGAGCTTCCACGGGGGACTGTTTTGCTCCGAAAGTCTGAGATTGCTAATTTCTTATATCGGGCTTTGCCTCTTGCCCCTGGTGCAGACCTACCTGCAACTGACGCCGTCCCCATCATTGTAGGCGTTGTTGCTGTCCTTAACATTCTGGATCTGCCTAGAAAGAAAGCATTTATTCTGCGTGAGCTTCTTTCGGTAATGATACCAAGTCTAGTGAGGGCACGAAAAATTGGTGCCGCGGAGGTGGGAATCCATCCTGCCGCCGGGTTGGCGTCACTTAGCGATACCGTTTTTGATGTCAATTCCCTGGACACAGGCTCCGGGAATATGGAGTCAAGTGTGCGTCTCCTTCTTGCGACCATTGGAGAAATATACGGTGTTCAACCTTCATCGTTCTGCGAATGGGAGAAGAGACAAAGCAGATCATCTGGTGCGACCGGGCTTGGGGAAACCGCTGAATATGACTCGGTTGCTAGTATTGCTGAGCGGGCATTCCGACATGTAGTTCTTGATCGTTACGGTGATCTGAACTTGAAAATCGATGTCTTGAAAGCGTGCATTAACTGCTGCGAAGCCCTTCCAGATTTCAATGGAGTTCTCCGTTTCACAGTTGAGCTTCTGCAGACTATTCGGGGAGATATGATGCTTGATGGAGCGTACAGGTCCCCACCATATCTACCGCAAGACGAACAAGTCCGCCTTTTGAACAACATCAAGCGCACTGTGGGTGCAGGCACCAGGCTAGGTGCTTTAGATATGGTCGCAGAGTACTGGGATGACTTCCTAGTACGTGATGTCCAGTTAATGTCACTGGCAGATCCAAAAAAGCCTGTTCGCCGGTCCAAAACGGAACTGGATGCGGTTACCACAAGTTCGGACAAGGTGAAAAAAGATCCGTTCCTATACAACCCCTTCGCCAAGCCTACCAGCAAGACATTGGAAATGCTCACTGTTGCTGATGAACCTGCGCCGTTCCAAGTAACTCTGCAAAACCCCTACGAATTTGAGATCGAGATCGAACATTTGCGCTTAGAGAGCAGCGGTGTGTCGTTTGATGCAGTGGCAGAGAATTTTGTTATTGCTCCACTCTCTATGCAGGATATCACTGTTTTTGGCGTCGCTCATGGGGAGGGCAACCTTCAAATCACGGGATGTATTGTGAAAGTTCGGAACTGTCGAACGCGAAGATTCCCCATCTTCAAGACATTCTGGAAACCTGAACCTGAGGTGAAATTTAAGCGAACAGGTCTGGGAGCAAAGAAGCCTCTTACAGAGCGCCCTGTATCCTGGAGCTCAACGACCTCAAAGGATGGCAAGGTCGACGTTAAGAAAGGCCCTGAAACATCAACATGTGAAGTCAAGGTCATCGCCAAACAACCGGCACTTGTCATCGAATCTATGTCTCTATCGCAATCGGCGATGATGGTCCTTGAAGGTGAAATCAAAACCTTCACCATCACACTTCAAAATGCCTCTGCGTGTCCTGTGGACTTTGTCCTATTCACCTTCCAAGATTCAACCACCAAACAGCTACAGTCTGCACTGAGCAACAGGGATCTATTGCCGGTCGAGATCTACGAGCTGGAGCTCAAATTAGCAACCAAGCCCGCTTTACGATGGCGCCGTGAGGACGGGGACCCCAGTGATTGCTCGATTGCAGCAAACCAGAAGGCAACGTTCACTCTTGACGTTTTCGGAAAGCCTGGCTTGCAGGACACAACAGTCCAGATCGACTACTCATGCGTTGGGGCAGCCCCGGGTGAGTTGCCTGATATATTCTATACCCGACAACTGTTTGTGCCGTTGACAGTCACGGTCAACGCGAGCGTGGAGGTCGCCCGCTGTGACGTTCTTCCGTTTAGCGGTGATTTCGCCTGGAAAAACCAGATTGAACCACCTGTCGATTCCATACAAAAGCCGGATGTACTCTCCGCCACTGACAACGACCCCTTCTCGCAGGTCCTCGGACGTCTCGGCAATGGGGCTTACGGACCTGATCACTGTGTTGTATTGCTTGACCTGCGCAATGCCTGGCCAAGTCCTCTATCGGTGTGGTTGCGCGTAAGTGAACAAGCAATAGCAACTATCCCACTGGATGCGACGACCAAGGATGATATTGAGGGCAAGTACTCTGTCGGCGGAGACCTCCAACCCGGGCAGGTTCGTCGGTTTGTTCTGGTTTTGCCTCGCGTCTACTTAGACAACCCACATGCCTCTATCCCCGTCGTCAACACCGGCATTCGGAGACAATTCGTCGTCAGTGCCAACAAACTATCATTCGAAGCCGAGGCGGCCTCGCGCGAGGCTTTCTGGTTCCGAGAAGAGCTCCTCAAGAGAGTTCTCGGAGGTTGGAAAGAACCTGCCACAGGCCGCGAGGGATCAATTGACCTCCGAAACGTGCGACTGAATAACCGTATGGTCGAGGCCATGCGCCTCGAAGACATCGAGATGAAATTCTCTCTGACCTCGCCATCATCTTCACCTGAGACCTCCGACGCAGTGGAACAAACAGGCCGCTCACGCTTCCGCGTCAAGACAGACGACCTCCTTACCTTAAATGTCACCATCCACAACCGCTCCTCCCGCCCCATTCATCCCCTCCTCCGTCTCCAACCCAGCCTCCGCCACCAACCAAACAACATCGCCCTAGATCTAACCCGTCGTCTCGTGTGGACCGGAATGCTACAACAAGCGCTGCCTATCCTGCAAAGCGGAGAGTCCACCAACGCTTCCATTGGTGTCACCGTCCTCTGCCGCGGCGAATACGAGTTCGGTGCAAGCGTCGAGGAAGCACGACTCCTACGTCCGTCTTTCGACGATTCTGGTGATTCCGCTGCTCGCTACAACGATGATGGTATCATGGATACCTTTGGTGCGGATGTTGTGCGGCGACGACGCATTTGGCATGCGAAGGAGCTATGTATCATCCATGCGAGCGACCTATGATCATGATCTCAGCGTGTGATTTGTTCTGCTCTTGTCTCGTGTCATTTGAACATGAGCATAGACATCATATACAACATAGACCTTGTCTAGCTTCTTTGTTTTTCTTTTAGCTTAATTCGATGATGACCATGTAGCATACCCCCAACACCCTTCTGTACAAACCTCTTCTAGATACTTCAAACTGGTCTGTTAGCTACCGACGAATTGCAAATATACTTGGATTCAATGAAAGGGCGGTCTTGATGAAGTTTAAGGTTGATCGGGTGGACCTCCCGAGCTCGACAATTGTCGACCCCAGGCATTTCTTCTATTTTCTATTGGCTGATGGTATACCCCACTATCCACAAGGTTCCAAGGTTGGATGCCGCAAGATCCATTGAAAAGGGTAAAGAGCCATGATCTCTCCAATTATATGTGTCCACGGAATACGCCTTGGTCCGATATATCCATGGATTCCCTTTGGAATTAGTCATACAGATAGTCTCGATATAAACACAGGAATCATCTTGCCAAGTTCTAAATAACCTGAGAGTTACTAAACAGATATGGACTGCAATAATAATTGTCTTGAATTCCATCTAGATATCGGAATGTGTTGCGGGGTTTCGTCTTTTGGAAGGTAACACCCCGCACTTCCCCCATTTACATAAATAGCCCCCATATCCTTACTTGGACAATCCCCTTCCAAGTCTCTCAATACTTGCAATCATGGCCCAAACTCACCTCCTTACTTTGAACTATAAATACGATCACAACAAGCCTGACACCATCTATGACACCCAAAACTTCATCGACAATGAATTGGTTACCTCCAAAACAACAACATGGATCGAGGTCCACGACCCCGCTACAAACAACGTAGTCTCTCGAGTCCCAGAAACAACCCTCGACGAGTGCAAAGCCGCAATAATCTCAGCCCAAAATGCTTTCCCCGCGTGGCGAGACACCAGCATCATGAAGCGACAGGAAATGATCTTCAAGCTAACTAACCTGGTCCGCGAGAACATGGATTCCCTCGCAATCTCCATCGTCACAGAGCAAGGCAAGACCTTGGCCGATGCAAAGGGCGATGTTCTTCGCGGATTACAAGTCTGCGAAACCGCCTGCGGAATCACCACCCAGCTTCCCGGCGAGGTCCTCGAGGTAGCCAAGGATATGGAAACCCGTTCCTATCGTCTCCCCCTCGGAGTTGTCGCAGCCATCTGCCCATTCAATTTTCCTGCCATGATCCCTCTCTGGAGTCTCCCGATTGCCATTGTGACTGGTAACTGCCTGATTCTGAAGCCGACCGAGCGCGCACCCGGTGCTTCTATGATCATCGCGGAACTATGCAAGAAAGCGGGGTTCCCACCGGGTGTTGTGAACGTCATACATGGTTCGAAACCTGCAGTTGATTTTATCTTGGACGCACCGGAGATCAAGGCTATCTCTTTCGTTGGATCGAACAAAGTTGGCGAATATATCTACGGACGAGGCACCGCGAATGGAAAGCGTGTGCAGGCAAATCTGGGAGCTAAGAACCACGCAGCTCTTCTGCCAGATAGTAACAAGAAACATGCTTTGAACGCCATCGCTGGTGCTGCGTTTGGGGCGGCTGGTCAGCGTTGTATGGCGCTGAGCGTTTTGATTACGGTTGGAAAGGCGCGCGAATGGCTCCCTGAGTTGATTGAAAATGCCAAGGGATACCAGGCTGGAAGTGGGTTTAACGCACGATCTGATCTGGGCCCGTTGATCACACCCCAGAGCCGGGATCGCTGTGTAGATCTCATCTCGAGTGCGGAGAAGGAGGGTGCTACTGTTGCCTTGGATGGTCGGGACCAGAAACCTGAGGGTTTCCCTAATGGAAACTGGGTACGGGAATCCCAGTGGAAAAATTCAGCCTGTCTCATAAAGCCCCGTTAACATTCAATTGAATAGGTCGGTCCGACTATTATCACAGGAGTGAAACCCAACATGAGATGCTACCGAGAGGAAATATTTGGCCCCGTGTTGCTCTGCATTGAAGCCGACACAATCAACAGTGCAATTGACCTAATCAACAGCAACGAATGGGGCAATGGCGCAGTCATCTTCACCCAGTCCGGATCTAGCGCGACGCACTTCCAGAAGCGCGTCGTATCCGGACAGGTCGGAATTAACGTTCCCATCCCCGTCCCCCTTCCCATGTTCTCCTTTACCGGTAACAAGCGAAGTGTCGCTGGAACGGGAATGCTTAACTTCTACGGCAAGGACGGTATCCGATTCTATACACAGTGGAAGACTGTCACGTCACTTTGGAGAACCGAAGATGCTACTGAGCTTGAGAAGCCAACTTCGATGACTTAATTTCGGTCGTTGTCAATAACTTACATATGGCGGACTTGATAAACACACCTTGGGATTGGTTTGGGAGACCTTGATAGGCGCAGACATGTCGGGCATTTTTAGCTCTAGGGATCATTGCATATGACTACGATACATAGGTATCTTTTAAAATATCTTTTAAGGGGACCTTTTTCCAGACATTTTTTCCTTCGTCATAGCATGGCTAGAAAAATAATAATCAGCTATGTGCAGAAACTCAGCCAGGAATGGGAATAACATTAGCCATAGTAGTGCCAGTGCAGCTAGTGGATACGCCGGGCATATCACTATGATATACAATAAACAAGGTCATAACCCCCACTTTTCCATGTGCTGTTGATGGCGAGAAGAGCGCAGAGGAAGTTGCACTCGAAGCTGCGGTGATCTAAATGCCCTCCAATGATACCGATATAGATTCCAGAACGAAACCACCTATGATCATCACCCTCCAATAACCCTGCTTCTCGAAGCCGAGGAAGACTTCTGACACCTTTTTCAGCAAGAGCTATCACTGCGTGAAAGAAGCGGCCAATAAGAAGAGATGCAAAGTGAGCTTGAAAACCAGCGCAAGCTTCTTTGGATGGTATCGCGAGAATGGTGGATGCTGAATGATCCGACGCGTAGGATTGGAGTTGGTCATTGTAGTCTTGCTTGTGGATGTTGTCGTAAGGCGAGGGGGTTGGATCTCTCGAAGGAAGAGCATGAGCTTATTCGGGGTTATTACAGTTATCGGAAAATACGGAATGCTTATGATCGGATTGAATTGGCTGCGTTCTGGGGGCTACGTGTGGATGGTTCCGAGAGTCCATTTGATATGATCGATGAATCGCCGGTCTTTCCGTTGTTTGGTAATGTGAAAGCCGAGGTATGGTGTGTGGAGGAAGAGGACTGCGAGCCTACATCAACTAAAGACTCTGGGTTGACGCTGGTTTGAGTTGGAACGTACGTGGCTGGTATTTACATGCTTTCATTTGCTCAATGACTAGTCATCCTTTTCTGCGTTGAAGTAATTGAACTCTTCGATGATCAAATATACGCTTTGCTTTCAGAATACCTCGAGGGGAATGAAACTACCCTAAATTTGGCGACCCAGCCTCGTATCTCAGAAGCAAATGTGATGCTAAGAAGACATCCAACATCGACTTATAACCTCGGGAGACATAACCGGTTCACTACGGGCCGGAAATGTACTGGCGCACCTAACCCCCACTAAAGTAGGACATGAGCTGTTATATATCCTTTTTGAGGCTTTCTTTATTAGGAGTTTTGGTGTTGTAAACCTTTCCCATACAAATTTTTGGCTCGAAATCTCATGACCTGGTCACTCCAGCTGGCAAGGCTTTCTTTCCTTTTTCTGGCTAATCACGAGCACGCAAACCAATAACCAAGTACCCGTCAATTGAAAAGACGAACCTACATCATGGAACAAGAACCTTCTCTTACTCTGAGCGAGGTCCAGTAAGTTTTGATCTCAAATCCAGGGGCTACATTTGATTTAAAATGATCTCAGGGGCTCTGAGTACTTCTTCATATGTTTTTCTCGAACCCCTACTGACGGAGTTATTAGTTGTTCAAATTCCGTATAATTAAATCGGGACATAGCGAGAGGAGCCACTGCCAATTGCGGCATCGGTGCTGGGACTACCGGTTAGGTTCTTCTCGGTCTAAGTACCCGCCATGAGTTAACGGTGGCGTTAGGGGATCCGATCTCATTCTTGCAGGTATAGTTGAAATTCTGTTGGTGCGGTATCTGAGGAATAGTATCATAGTGAGGGCAAGGGTGATGAGAACCACTACAACAACATGGTTTTATCAGGTAGCAGGTGAGTCCTTGTCTATGGTCCCTTCTATTGCTATTCGTGGTACGATACACTCTAGATTATCGGACTTTATGGAAAATCTGGGAGGTAGACGCTAGGGTTACACTATATATTTGAGAGGGACCCAGCCGGATTGCGCTTGACTACCTACAAGAACATAAAATCCGAATACCCGAGTGACTCACAAGTGATGCTAACCTTCACACAAGGGAGCGGGTTAGTTTTTAATGCGAAGATGCAAACCAACATTTTTATACAACACGTGCTCGATGATCCATAGTTAACTAATTGCTGGCGAGTTATGTAGAAACAGGTCTTGCCTCCACTGAACGAGTCAAGAGTCATTAAGTTCATCG